>SJYA01001327.1:218128-315486 GCA_006410615.1 Neotragus moschatus
GTACTGGAGTGGGGTGCCATTGCCTTCTCCGAATAATAGCTTAGTTTCTATTTTTTTTTTTTTTGTAGAATTCCTTCTCTATATTTCTTCCCTCATCCTATCTTTGCCATCCATGGCTGTTTCTCCTTTTAAAGTGTCTGGTTTTTTCCTTCATGAGTAAATGTTAAGCTTCATCTCTTTTGTATTTCTCTTGACCCCACACTCATGATCTTTTCTTCCCTCCCCAAGCCAGTACTTCCAAGTACAAGCAGTTACTTGATGCTCTCAATAGAGCCTCTCTTCAAATAATCCCAAAGCAATTTACTTATGGTCCTATGCAATCTGTTTACACATATGACATGTTAAAACAAAACAAAAAGCAAAATTGAAGTAGCATACAGAGATCTTTTTGAGAGTCTAGAAATGTTTAGTTTTAAGTGATTGTTTTATTGTGCATGAAAGTTGATACCTGTTGCTTTTGGAGTTTTTCAGACCTAAATGCTAAATATTATTACTGGTTGTAGAAGTCCTGTGATTTGTATAATCCTGAGACCTGAAATGAATTTTGAGGCTATTTGCTTTCAGAAGGCAAAAGAGTACAGGAGCTAAATTAATGGACTCGGGAACCAAATTGCCGAGGTTTGAATCAGTTTCTTCTCTGCTACTTTCTGGCTATCTGAACTTGAACTAGTTATTTAGTATTCTGTCTGTTTCCTCAGTTAATAAAGTGAAGATAATAATAGTATCTACTTCATGGGTTAATTGGACTTCTCCAGTGGCTCAGTGGTAAGAGAATTGCTCTGCAAAGGAGGAGACGTGGGTTCGATTGCTGGGTTGGGATGATCCCCTGAAGGAGGACATGGCAGCCCACTCCAGTGTTCTTGCCTAGAGCGTCCCATGGACAGAGGAATCTAGTTTTTATAGTTTGGGCTATGATTCACGGAGCTGCAAAGAGTTGGACACGACTGGGCACACATGTGTGCACACATGCTCAATTAATACAAATATTTAGAAGAGTTCCTGGTACTTGATAAGTTATATGTATTTAATATTACTACTTTCCTAGTTGTTACTTTTAAGATTAGGATTTTCCTAAAGTGCCTGTCATTCCATATACAGGTGAACAGGATGGATTACCTAGAGGATTAATCTTCTTTCATAAGAATGGTATTAAACATTAAATTGTTTGCCTCAAGCATATAGCTACTTAACAGTTTCCACTCTGTTTAAATTGCTTTTCCTATTTTGATTACATAACATCTTAGCTGAAAGTATCTGGAAACTCTTAGCAAATAAATATTTTGTTACTAAAGTGTTTTTTTTTTTAATTTAAGAGAGTTATTTAATCGACTTAAGGATAGAGATTGTTTTCACCTGCAAGAACTGGCAAAGTGAAGAAAACAAGAGAGAAAGAGAAATTTGGAGAGAGATGGAAATGAGTCTTAAAAAAACATAGCTAAAAATCTCTTCATCAATAGTTCTATCTTTCTTCATTCAACCAGTATTTTTTAAAACACCGTTTAGGAAATGAGTGGCAAACACTACTTCCTGTCTTCAAGGTGTCTGTTTTTTTAAATTAATTTTTATTGGAGTACAGTTGCTTTACAATGTTATGTTAGTTTCTACCGTATAGCGAAATGAATCAGCCATGCATATACGTATGAAAGTGAAAGTGCAAGTCACTCAGTCATGTCCGACTCTTTGTGACCCCATGGACTATACAGTCCATGCAATTCTCCAGGCCACAGTATTGGATTGGGCAGCCTTTCCCTTCTCCAAGGGATCTTCCCAACCCAGGGATTGAACCCAGGTCTCCTGCATTGCAGGCAGATTCTTTACCAGCTGAGCCGCAAGAGAAGCATGTACACATATCCCCTCGCTTTTGGACTTCCTTACTCTTCAGGTCACCATAGTGCATTGAGTAGGGTTCTATGAACTATACAGTATGCTAAACAAGCTATCTATTCTACACTTAGTATCAACAGTGCGTATGTGTCAATACCCATTTCCAGAGTNAAGAGAAGCATGTACACATACCCCCTCGCTTTTGGACTTCCTTACTCTTCAGGTCACCATAGTGCATTGAGTAGGGTTCTATGAACTATACAGTATGCTAAACAAGCTATCTATTCTACACTTAGTATCAACAGTGCGTATGTGTCAATACCCATTTCCAGAGTCCTCTCACCACTCACCCCTTTACCTTTTGGTATTCATACATTTGCTCTCTGCTTTTGTGTCTCTATTTCTGCTCTACAAATAAGATTCTCTGTACCATTTTTCTGCTTCCCTTGTGGCTCAGCTAGTAAGGAATCTGCCTGCAATGCAGAAGATCTGGGTTCAATCCCTGGGTTGGGAAGATCTCCTAGAGAACGGAAAGGCTACCCACTCTAGTATTCTGGCCTAGAGAATTCCATGGACTGTATAGTCCATGGGGTCTCAAAGAGTTGGACATGACTGAGCAACTTTCACTTTCATACTATTTTTCTAGATTCCATATATATGTGTTAATATAAGATATTTGTTTTTCTTTTTCTGGCTTACTTCACTCACTATGACTCTCTCTAGGTCCATCCACATCTCTACAAATGACCCAGTTTTGTTCCTTTTTATGCCTGAGTGATAATCCATTGTATATATGTTCCACATATTCTTTATCCATTTATCTGTTGATGGACATTTAGGCTGCTTCCATGTCCTGGCCATTGTAATTAGTGCTGCTATGGACATTGATGTTTAGGAGTCTGTTGCTGAATAACAACTCATTGTGGTAAATGTTTCTGTGGCATTTTGCACATTCTATCAGAAATAAGTCTTGCTAGACAAAACCGAATATCATATGATATCACTTTATGCAGAATCTAAAAGAATGATACAAATGAACTTATTTAAAAATAGAAACAGACTCACAGATTTAGAGGATGAGTTTATGGTTACCAGGAAGGAAGGATAGGGGGAATGGATAGATTGAGAGTTTGGGATTGACATGTACACACTGCTGTATTTACAACAGATAACCCACAAGGAACTACTATAAAGCGCAGGGAACGCTGCTCAGTATTCTGTAATAACCTAAATGGGAAAATTTTTGAAAAAGAATAGATACATATATATGTATAACGGGATGACTTTACTATACACCTGAAAATAACCCAGCATTTAAAATCAGTTATACTCCAAAATAAGAGAAAAATTTAAAAAAATGTCTTACTTAAGGATAGACTTAAAGGTAGACTTATTGCTTCAGTTCAGAGAAGGATTCTTCAGATTGGACTTGCTAAAATCTGCCAAAGAAATTGTTGAGAGGGGGAAACCCCACATTCTGCATTGAGAATTATATAAACTTTAATATTGCCATCGTAATAGCTAATGCTTTATGGTGTGCTAAGTACTTATAATCAGTGTGTGCTAAAAACAATTCTATAAGTNTTCAGTTCAGAGAAGGATTCTTCAGATTGGACTTGCTAAAATCTGCCAAAGAAATTGTTGAGAGGGGGAAACCCCACATTCTGCATTGAGAATTATATAAACTTTAATATTGCCATCGTAATAGCTAATGCTTTATGGTGTGCTAAGTACTTATAATCAGTGTGTGCTAAAAACAATTCTATAAGTTTATCACACTTTTTGTTGTTGTTGTTGTTGTTCAGTCGGTAAGTCGTGTCTGACTCTTTGTGACCCCATGGATTGCAGCACACCAGGCTCCCCTGTCTTTCGTTATCTCCGGGAGTTTGCTCAAATTCATGTCTGTTGAGTTGGTGATGCTATCTAACCATCTCATCTTCTGCCATCCCTTCTCTTTTTGCCTTCAATCTTTCCCAGCTTCAGGGTCTTTCCCAGTGTGTCAGATCTTCACATCAGGTGGCCAAAGTGGTGGAACTTTGGCTTCAGCATCAGTCCCTCCAATGAATATTCAGGGTTGGTTTCCTTCAGGATTGACTGGCTTGATCTCCTTATAGTCCAGTAGACTCTCAAGAGTCTTTATCAGCATCAAAATTTGACAGCATCAATGCTTTGGTGCTCAGCCTTCCTTATGGTTGAACTCTCACAACTGCACATAATTGCTAATCACTGTACAGGTACCAAATTGAAAAGTGAGAAAGGAGAAGAAGTTTGTTTGGGGTCAGGTGGCCTGTCAGTGATCTCAGAGAGGTCTGCCTAACATCATATCTAAAGCACATCCCAGTCAGGCCTGTCCCTCTATGACACTTTAACCTGTCCTGTGTCCTTCATTTGAAATTCTCTTTTTTTTAATGTATTTATTTACTTATTTACTTTTGTCTCCCTGACATGATCCTGTATATCACACAAGGCTCCTAATAAGTGACATTTTATTACATGAATAAGGGTTTAACAGTACTTCATAAAATTATTAAAAGAACCACACATCATAATTATTATTTTAGTGTTATTTTCTTTTTACAAATAAGAAAATAAAAACAGGTGGGTGAAAACAGATGACCCCAAGCACACTATGGATTCAAACACACTTTGGGTTCAAAACTACATTAATTTTTACCCAAAGTTCATTCATTTTCCTATATGCACACTAAGTCTCTTCTCAGAAACACCCTTGAAACAAAGCTGATAAAATATAACAGTAGCAAATAAAGAGGATAAAAAAAATCAACTAAAATATGAATGGAGGAGNAGCTTACGACTGGTGAGTCCGAACAAGTTTAGCAGGCTCTGCTGTCTAGGGAATGTCCCTAGGTGTCTGGTACCTGGCTCTGATGATTAGGGATTAGGCACAATGGACAGTGGCTTAGAGTGCAAAGACCCAATGAAAGAGATGGTGTAAGTGTGAACCCTGAATTGGTTTGTATTTGAAAAGCACACTCGTGGGCGAGTTGTTTACTATCTCTAGGAATTGGCTAACCCTGGATGGGAGAGCCCCTCTGGGGACAGCAAGACTCCAACTGTCAAAGCATCAGAATACAGGAAATAAAAAGATACGGTGAAGATATTCCTCAGCTGTGCTTCTGAGACACTGATTACAGAACAAGCACTAAGACCACATTTTTTTATCCACTTGGGTTACAAGTAGTCCCTGGAAACAGCAGATTTGNGGACAGCAAGACTCCAACTGTCAAAGCATCAGAATACAGGAAATAAAAAGATACGGTGAAGACATTCCTCAGCTGTGCTTCTGAGACACTGATTACAGAACAAGCACTAAGACCACATTTTTTTATCCACTTGGGTTACAAGTAGTCCCTGGAAACAGCAGATTTGTATGCAGCGGTTTGTTTTTTATGAAATTCACAAAATTTGTGTTTTATGGAACCAAGGTAAAAATGTGTGGTATGTTTTCTGTGTTACCTTTTTGCAAGCTTTCTCTAACTTCTTTTCTTTAAAGCTTATTTTTAGTTCTTTCTTTTCTTTTGGCTGTACCACATAGCATGTAGGACTTCCTGGGCCAGAGATAGGACCCATACCACCTACAGTGGAAACATGGAATCTTAACCCCTGGGCCACCAGGAAGTCCTCTCTAACTTGACCTTTATTTTCCAGGAGAAGAAAAAATTATTTAATATAATGGAGTGGTCCTGAATTGGGGCAGTTTTGCTTTCTCTTGTGGCTCCGCTGGAAAAGAATCTGCTTGCAATGCTGGAGACCCTGGTTTGATCCCTGGGTTGGGAAGATCCCCTGGAGAAGGGAAAGTCTACCCACTCCAGTATTCTGGCCTGGAGAATTCCGTGGACAGTTCATGGGGTCGCAAAGAGTCAGACATGACTGAGTGACTTTTACTTACTTGTTCCCTGAAGGGACATTTGGCAATGTCTGGAGACGCTTCTGGTTTTCACAACTGGGGAGGATACCACCATCAAAATTGCTATTAGACATCCTACAATGAACACACAGAATAATGCCTGCAACAAATAATTATCTAGTTCAAAACGTCAATAGTGCTGAGGTTAAGAGACCTTGATGAAATAGAGTGATTCTCAGTTTACCTATTTTTTTTTTTTTTTTTTTCCTCCTTCTGGGATTTCCCAAGTGGTGCTAATGTTAAAGAGCCTATCTGCCAATACAGGTGGGGTAAGAGACTCAGCTTCCATCCCTGGGTTGGGAAGATCCCCTGGAGAAGGGCATGACAACCCACTCCAGTATTTTTGCCCGGAGAATCCCATGGGCAGAGGAGCCTGGTGGGCAACAAGTCCTTGCACTTATATCCATAGGCATTTGGATCCATAGACATCTTTCTGTTCTGACATTAGAAAATAAAGCACAAACTTGAAAATGAATCCAAATTCTGATTTCTCCCATTGCTCTTCACCTTCTTCATGCTCTTTGCCTGATTTTGGAGATAGAATTCAATTCTATGTTATGTAATTTCAATACTTATATTTAAAACTCAAATGACTCTTTTTCAAGTCTGTGTTATAATTGCTAAATTGTATTAAAATGAACCTTTAAATTTCTACACATAAATTTTTGAAAAGGAATGAGAAAAATTGATGGCAAGGGTCATTGTATGGAAATAACTTATTTATTCAACATTCAGTCAATAAATCTTTGCTGAATGAAAAATTAGTTTGATAAACCTATAGCACTGAGCAGTGTGGATGTTATTTATTTTGCCTGAAGCTTTCTTTTCAGTAATAGTCAGCCTGGATTAAAAAGTGACACCTTTACTGTGGTTCTCTAGTTTCTTTCTAAAAAAGAAAGTGAAAGTGATAGTCATTCAGTTCTGTCCAACTCTTTGCGACCCCATGGACTAAAACCTGCTAAGCTCCTCTGTCCATGGAATTCTCCAGGCAAGAATACTGGAGTGAGTAGCCAGTCTCTTCTCTAGGGGATCTTGCCGACCCAGGGGTCGAACCTGGGTCTCCAGCACTACAGGCAGATTCTTTACTGTCTGAGCCAGGCAAGCCCGTTTCTTTCTTTAAAATGACACGCAAATAGAGGTCAAGAAATAAAACACTGAGGTCACTGAGAACAGGGAAAAAATCACATCAGGGACTTGCCTGGAGGGCCAGTGGTTAAGAATCTGCACTTCCACTACAGGTGTCCAGTTTGGGTCCCCGGTCAGGAACTAAGATCCCACATGACTTGAGGTGTGGCCTCCCCCCTAAAAAAATATCAGTTGAGAGGAAAATGAGATAGTTGAAAGAGAAGGAACCTAGAATTTGTAAACCCCAGTAAAACAAACTGTCAGCTAGAAAGATCTACAGCTTACGGATCCTAGTGCCCAGAAGACTATGATGCTGGCCCTGAGCTTTTCGGCCTAGTAGATTCAAGTATTATTTACTTCTTTGGGGCTTATAGCTCTAAATTTACAAAGCCAAGGAATAAGAAAATTCTTTATGTGCATATAATTTTATGATATTATCTATCTTAAAAAGTTCTATAAACTTTGGCAACCCACTTGAACATTTTAGTTCTCACATTTATAAAATGATGCAAACCTTCACATATATGAAGAGTTTTATAACTGAATTATCGGGATATCCATGTCGACATGTTCCACAAATGAATTCATTGTGTTGGAAATAACAGGATTACATTTAATTTAAAAACAAGGAAAAAAAGGAAGTGTTTTTTACACATAGAGGACTTTTTCAAACACAAATTGTTCAGCACTGCCCCTTGCCAGAGTTTCTGATTCAAAAAGTCTGGAGCAGGACCTGAGAACCTGCATTTCTAACAAGATGTTGCAGAAAATGCTGGTGCAGGACCGCACTTGGATCTGTAAATGTAGGGTTCCCCACCCATGATGTTGTTTAATCCTCACCACAACCCTGGGCAATGGATATTATTATTCTCATTTGATACTAGTACACACTGAAGCTCAGAGAATTGAGTAGGTTACCTAAGTTCGCCTACATGATGTAACAAGAAAGAGCAAGAGGGAATTCTGTCTGTCCTGGTACCGGTTTTCTGGAATCCCCTCTTAGTCCTTCATTATTTACAGCAGGTGCTATATTGATGTCTGACTCTGGCATTTTATTTTATTATTACTATAAATTTGTTTATTTCTATTGCAGTAGAATTGATTTACAATGTCACGTTAGCGTCTATTGCACAGCAAAGGAATCAGTCATGCTGTTTCTGCTGTTAGTTGCTACATTGTGTCTGATTGCTTGACACCCCATGGACTGTAGCTGGCCAGGCTCCTCAGTCCTTGGGATTTCCGAGGCAAGGATACTGGAGTGGGTTGCTGTTTCCTTCTCCAAGGAATTAATCTTCCAGGGATTAAACCCATGTCTCCTGCATTGGCAGGTGGATTCTTTACCACTGAGCCACTTGGGAAGCCCTGAATCAGTCATATACATTTAAGCCCCCCTGCCTTTGGATTTCCTTCCCATTTAGGACACCACAGTGCATTAAATGGAGTTCCCTGTGTTATACAGCATGTTTACATCAGTTGTCTATTTTATATATTGTATCAATAGTGTATATGTTTCAATCCCAATCTCCCAATACCTCCCTCCCCACTGTTGGTATTCATACATTTGTTCTCCACCTCTGTGTCTCCATTTCTGCTTTGCAAGTAAGGTCATCTATACCATTTTGGGTATAATATATTGTATTTATTTTTCTCTTTCTGACTTCACTCTGTATGACAGACTCTGCTGCTAAATCGCTTCAGTCGTGTCCGAATCTGTGCGATCCCAGAGACGGCAGCCCACCAGGCTCCCCCATCCCTGGGACTCTCCAGGCAAGAACACTGGAGTGGGTTGCCATTTCCTTCTCCAATGCATGAAAGTGAAAAGTGAAAGTAACGTCACTCAGTTGTGTTTGACTCTTAGCAACCCGATGGACTGCAGCCTACCAGCCTCCTCCATCCATGGGATTTTCCAGGCAAGATTACTGGAGTGGGTTGCCATTGCCTTCTCCGATGACAGACTCTAGTCCATCCATTTCTCTCAAATAACCCAATTCCATTCCTTTTTATAGGCGAGTGATGTCCCATTGCATATACGTACCACACCTTTATCCATTCTTCTGTTAATGGACATTTAGGTTGCTTCCATATGTTGGATATTGTAAATAGTTGCTGTAGTGAATATTGGGGTGCATATGTCTTTTTGAATTACAATTTTCTCCTGATATATGCCCAAGAGAGAGATTGTTGGATCATATGGCAGCTCTATTGTTAATTTTTTAAGGAACCTCCACACCATTCTCCATAGTGGGTATGTCAGTTTACATTCCCACCAACGGTGCAAGAGGGTTCTCTTTTCTCCATATCCTCTCCAGCATTTATTGTTTATAGATTTTTTTGATGATGTCCATTCTGATTGGCATGTTGTACACACACTATAGGTGGAAACATGTTGAAGAAGAAGTAGATTTGAGACAAAATCAGGAAACTAGCATGGTTCAACATTCGGAAAACGAAGATCATGGCATCCAGTCCCATCGCTTCATGGGAAATAGATGGGGAAACAGTGGAAACAGTATCAGACTTTATTTTTCTGGGCTCCAAAATCACTGCAGATGGTGATTGCAGCCATGAAATCAAAAGACGCTTACTCCTTGGAAGAAAAGTTATGACCAACCTAGATACCATATTCAAAAGCAGAGATATTACTTTGCCGACTAAGGTCCATCTAGTCAAGGCTATGGTTTTTCCTGTGGTCATGTATGGATGTGAGAGTTGGACTGTGAAGAAGGCTGAGCGCAGAAGGATCAATGCTTTTGAACTGTGGTGTTGGAGAAGACTCTTGAGAGTCCCTTGGACTGCAAGGAGATCCAACCAGTCCATTTTGAAGGAGATCGGCCCTGGGATTTCTTTGGAAGGAATGATGCTAAAGCTGAAACTCCAGTACTTTGGCCACCTCATGCGAAGAGTTGACTCATTGGAAAAGACTCTGATGCTGGGAGGGGTTGGGGGCAGGAGGAGAAGGGGACGACAGAGGATGAGATGGCTGGGTGGCATCACTGACTCGATGGGCGTGAGTCCTANAACAGTGGAAACAGTATCAGACTTTATTTTTCTGGGCTCCAAAATCACTGCAGATGGTGATTGCAGCCATGAAATCAAAAGACGCTTACTCCTTGGAAGAAAAGTTATGACCAACCTAGATACCATATTCAAAAGCAGAGATATTACTTTGCCGACTAAGGTCCATCTAGTCAAGGCTATGGTTTTTCCTGTGGTCATGTATGGATGTGAGAGTTGGACTGTGAAGAAGGCTGAGCGCAGAAGGATCAATGCTTTTGAACTGTGGTGTTGGAGAAGACTCTTGAGAGTCCCTTGGACTGCAAGGAGATCCAACCAGTCCATTTTGAAGGAGATCGGCCCTGGGATTTCTTTGGAAGGAATGATGCTAAAGCTGAAACTCCAGTACTTTGGCCACCTCATGCGAAGAGTTGACTCATTGGAAAAGACTCTGATGCTGGGAGGGGTTGGGGGCAGGAGGAGAAGGGGACGACAGAGGATGAGATGGCTGGGTGGCATCACTGACTCGATGGGCGTGAGTCTGAGTGAGCTCTGGGAGTTGGTGATGGACAGGTAGGCCTGGCGTGCTGCGATTCATGGGGTCGCAAAGGGTCGGACATGACTGAGCGATTGAACTGAACTGAGCATGGTTGAGCATGAGAAAGATTAAGAAGTAAAGGTTACATTTTGTCTAGAAATAGGAGGAGCTCTGGTCTACACAGCACTTCCTCCATTGTATACAGCAGGTGCTATATTTATGGAGAAGGCAATGGCACCCCACTCCAGTACTCTTGCCTGGAAAATCCCATGGACAGAGGAGCCTGGTAGGCTGCAGTCCATGAGGTCGCTAAGAGTCGGACATGACTGAGCGACTTCACTTTCACTTTTCATTTTCATGCATTGGAGAAGGAAATGGCAACCCACTCCAGTGTTCTTGCCTGGAGAATCCCAGGGACGGGGGAGCCTGGTGGGCTGCCGTCTATGGGGTCGCACAGAGTCGGACACGACTGAAGCGACTCAGCAGCAGCAGCAGCGGTGCTATATTTATGTCTGACCCAGGCATTTTCATTCTTCATTTGTGAATGAAACATCGTGCCATGAGATGGAAAAGTCTTAAACATATAACAGACAGAAACCGAGTTTCAGAGAGGGTGTGGATGAGGTTTTTATTACTTACTTTAGATCTAGTGCTATTTGGCCTGCTGTCACCTGTTCAATTATTACCATACTCTCTTTATTACCAGCTATGGAACTGAACTTTTGAAGCTGAAGTTGTATTTGAATGTTTAAAGTTGAAATTTAAAGAGTGAGAGTAAGTTGACATTCACTTAATGTTAATTAAATGACTTAAGCTGGACACTTTATTAAACCCACTATTTCACCTGATTTCAGTAAAGAGGACAAAGAGAAATCAGGAGACTATGGTAATGGTAAGGCATGGGTACATGGGCATAATTAGAGTGTTCTTCATGAAGATGAAGAACTAATTAATTCTCCTTAATGAGGTAAGGAGAATTTTAGCATGCTTAATATGCTAATATGTTATAGTTCAGATTCAAATTAAATAGCAATGGACTGTACTTTCTAAATTCCATCTTGAGAGGCAAAATTATGCCTGTTTTCAGAGTTTGGGAGCTTGTAGTTTTCAAATCTATAAAGTTTTTAAAATATTTTATGTATATTCATATTTATTTCCAGGCACTCTGCCTACTTTTGTTCTGGTCCTTCCATTTTTCCCCCCTTTTCACTCCTTTACTGCTCAAGTCCAACACAAACGGTTCCCTTTCAACACACGGTTCTGTTCATTATTTAAGATGGAAATAAGGCTAGAAAGGCATTTTCTCATGCTATTTCTAGGACACCTCAAATTCAGCTTTGCCTTTAGGCCAATCCCTATGGAAAACCCAACCAAAAGCTTCTGGAAAACCTAACCAGTGTCTTCAGCAAAAGAAGTTTAAGATTCTGTGGCCCATTTACCATTTTCTCCTGTGAATAAAAAAATTGGTTGGACTGTGTTGCCATTACAGGACTATCATAGCAGTAAATTTTATGGAATAACTTAACCATAATTACAAAGGAAAACCCACATAGCAATAAAGCAATTTTAAAGAGTATTTCTCATTTAGACCAGATTTTCTATTCTCGGAAAATGGTCATCTTAAACCCAAGAAGGGTCAGCGTGCAAGAGGCAAACAACAGAGTGCTGATGTGTTCCTTAAAAAACACCTCTCCTCCCACGAGGGCTTGGATTTAAGCTGTTAAAAGGCTTCCTCCAGTTTTATGAGAACAGAAGTCTCTCCAGGGTAATGAGGGTGTAGCACGTGTTCTCACATGAAGGATCTTCCTGGACTATAAAAGTGTGATTGTTCTTTATATGTCTTGCAAAGGCTTGTAGTTTGGACAAAGACACAGAAAGAAAGCGCAGGGCTCATCATGAAAGCTGGAACTTTAGTCTCCAAATGGATTAACTTGTACTCCACTTGGTCTGATGGGGCACTAAGTGTGTTAGCTTCTTTGTCTTTCATCGTTGGTTTGTCTAAGGCTCAGTGACTTCACTTTCACACTTCAGTTTCATGCATTGGAGAAGGAAATGGCAACCCACTCCAGTGTTCTTGCCTGGAGAATCCCAGGGACGGCGGAGCCTGGTGGGCTGCCATCTCTGGGGTCACACAGAGTTGGACATAACTGAAGTGACTTAGCAGCAGCAGTAGCAGGACCAATTGCTTTAAAAAAAAATCGTCTTTTCTATGCCCTGAGTTATTTTTCCTCTTTCCTTTTCTGATAACTCTTTATTAAACACCTCCTTTATATATAGTTCACATTATTAATTTTTTTTCATCATCATGATGAAGCTTAAATTTCCTTGTCTCCATTAACTTTAACACGAATCCAGATTTTCTTCCTGATATAATGGCTGTTTGTTGTTTTTAACTTGACACTTCATCATATGTTTAAAGTTTATACATTCATTTTAAAAATGTCTGGATTGCATTGAGTTCTATCACAGAATGACGGTAGAGGCATAAAGTGAAGTCGCTCAGTTGTGTCCAACTCTCTGTGACCGGATGGGCTGTAGCCTATCAAGCTCGTCCGTTCATGGGATTCTCCAGGCAAGAGTACTGGAATGGGTTGCCATTTCCTTCTCCAGGGGATCTTCCTGACCCAGGCATCCAACCTGGGTTTCCCACATTGCAGGCAGATGCTTTACCATCTGAGCCATTAGGGAAGCCCCATGGTAAAGGCATAGAGGTGAGTATTTGTGTCCAGCAATGTGAAAAATAAAACTAGACAACAGGCTTACCCATATATCCTTCTTTTGCTTTATAGTTATTTCCTGGGCTTGTGCAAGCCTACAGCAAAAGCCCATCTTTAGTTCTCTAGAGCTGGGACGTGTGTTCTTTGTCTCAGTCTCCAACCTTCCCCTGGCACTGAGACCTGCGAGGTGGAGAAGGGGAGAGCACTGTGTAGCCTGATGGTTAAGGGGATGAGCTGTAGTGCTGGACGAAGTATGGATTCAAATCCATGTTCTTTTGCTCCTTAGCTATGTGGCTCTTTGATTCTTATTGACCCGCAGTCTTATTTTTAAAAATAGGATTAGACAATTTCCTACTCAAAGTATTCTGTTGAATGTGAAATGAGGAAATATGGGTAAAACACCAGCAATAATGGCTGGCCTAGAGCAAGCACTCAGTATAGAATAGCTCACTGCCACCTGGTTCAGTGGCAATGTTGTTTTAATGTATATTCTTGACATCTGTTGTGGTCAGAATCACTCTAGCCCTGCCCTTTCTCAGTTTATTTATTCAGGCTTCTGGTGTATTTCTTCCATAACTCAGTATGACAGGGAACGAATTTGATGATGGCTGAGGACAAAGGCGAGTCTGAGTGAGCTCCAGGAGTTGGTGATGGACAGGGAGGCCTGGTGCGCTGCGATTCATGGGGTCGCAGAGAGTCGGATACGACTGCGCGACTGAACTGAACTGAACTGAGGACAAAGGCAGGTTCTAAGTCCTTCCAGAACATACGGGTCTTCTGCAGAATTGGTCCCCACTTAGTTTTAAAGGGATGTTTAAGGGAAAGCTGGGCTTTGACAAACAAGTATGAGAATTTTAAAAGATGAATTAGTTGTGTGCCTGCTTCTTGTTGTTTAGTTGCTAAGTCACGTTGGACTCTTTTGTGACCCTATGGACGGTAGCCCACCAGGCCCCTCTGCCCACAGGATTTCCCAAGCAAGAATACTGGAGTGGGTTGCCATTTCCTCCTCCAGGGGCTCTTCCCAACCCAGGGATAATAGAACCCACCATGTCTCCTGCATTGGCAGGTGAATTCTTTATAACTGAGCCACCAGGGAAGCCCATCGTGCCTGCACACTGGGATGTAAATAACACTGTTTACCCTTACACTGAGGATTCATCTGTATAGAAATTGTTGGGAAGTCCTCCCAGCTGGTTAACCCAGCTATTCTTTGAGCAGAGGACAATAATTTGTCCAATTGAGGGGAAACAATTTGCAGGTCATGAGAAAATCTCAGTGCACAATTATATTAAAGAAACTTTGCCATTATCTCAAGCCAATGTCCCATTAATTTCTGGACAATGAGTGAGGGGTGATAAAGGGCAGATTGGGGACTGGAAATTTAGAGAGAAGGTCTTTCCTGGTTCTCCTCAGACCTCCCTAGGTCTTAGGGCCCCAACTCTCTTCCAGTCCTGTTTTGGCCCTTGTACCTCAAACACTGGGGTTTCCAGGACTCTTTGCTCACACAAGTGCTGTTCTTACCGCACACTCTGGAGCGACCTCATCTCTGTTTGGGATCTTTTTGTTTACTAATTTACTTTTAAACTTTATTTTTGTTTATTTTTAAACAATGTTAAAGGTCACTTTTCATTTATACTTCTTACAAAACATTGGCTATATTCCCCGTGTTGTACAATACATCCTTGAAGCAATCTTATACTCAATAGTTTCTACCTCCCACTCCCTAACCCCTGTCTTTCTCCCCCTCCTCTGGAACCGCTAGTTTGTCCTCTGCATTTTTGTTATATTTGCTAGTTCATTGTATTTTTTGAGATTTTGCATATAAGTGACATTATACAGTATTTGTCTTTCTCTGACTTATTTCACTTAGCCTAATGCCTTCCCAGTCCACCCACATTGTTGCAAATGGCAAAATTTCATTCTCTTATGACTAATATTCAATATAGAATATAGAATATTCTATTATATATAAGTGTATTCATTATGTAAATGTTTAGTATTCCATTATAGATAAATATACACTTAATATTCCATTACAGACAATATATACATAATATTCCATTATCGTTCAGTCACTAAGTTGTGTCTGACTCTTTGCTACCCCATGGACTGCAGCACTCAGGCTATATACATACATATATGCGTATACACATATATGTGTGTGTGTGTGCGTGTGCACGCATTGTGCTCAGTTGCTTTAGTTGTGTCTAGCTCTTTGCGACCCTATGGGCAGTAGACCACCAGGCTCCTCTGTCCATGGAATTCTCCAGGCAAGAATACTGGGGGGTAGGGGAGTTGCCATGCCCTTCTCCAGGGGATCTTCCTGACCCAGGGATCGAACTCAGGTCACTTATGTCTCCTGCATTGACTGGTGGGTTCTTTACCACTAGCTCCACCTAAATCTCAGATTTTCTTTATCCGTTCATTTGTTGATGAATTACGTAGGTTGCTTCCATACCTTGGACATTGTAAATTGTTGCTATGAACATTGGGGAACATGTTTCTTTTCGAACTAGTGTTCTTGATTTTTTTCTGGATATATACTCAGGTTGGAATCACTGGATCATATAGCTCCCACTGTCTGTTTATATTTTCTTATGAGTTTCATGGGCTGCTCCCTTTTAGTCCATGTCAAAGTAAAACCTTCATGGGACTAACTCAGCTAGCTCTTCCCCCTACTGCTGGTAGACTCTCAGTATGATTTCTGTCCACCTATTACCTGTGTGACAAACAGGAGTTATCTGTGGTGCCTTCCTTCCCTTAGTNGTCTGTTTATATTTTCTTATGAGTTTCATGGGCTGCTCCCTTTTAGTCCATGTCAAAGTAAAACCTTCATGGGACTAACTCAGCTAGCTCTTCCCCCTACTGCTGGTAGACTCTCAGTATGATTTCTGTCCACCTATTACCTGTGTGACAAACAGGAGTTATCTGTGGTGCCTTCCTTCCCTTAGTATCTACATTCACTGAAATCTGACATTTTTACTTTGTATTTACTTCTTAAACACATCTCTTCTAACCCGTATCCCCCTTCCTTGCATTATACTATTATTACTGTTAATATTATTATTTCTGTGTGTGCAATTTTTGCACTACATGTATCACTAGATCTATCCTTCGTGTAACTACCAGAGTGGTGAGTCTGAAAGGTAAATCTGGTCATTTTGCTCTCAGTCGTGGCATAAAGTCTGATGGCTTAGGTAGTATGAAAAGCCTTTCATGGTCTGGCACAGAGTGGACCCTCACTCTCCATACTTGATGCTCCAGCCATGAAAGGAAGTGAATGAATCCCTGTTGACTTTGTCTGTGACTGAATAGAAACATTGTTGATATTCTGTTAGGAGCATCACAGTTTAATGATCAGCAGGGCCAGTTTTCACTTTCTCACTAATCATCACCATCATGAGTCAGTCCATAAATCCTGTTACATAGGGGAAATTGAATAACTAGTGTATTGGTACTTCATTTCAAGGATTCATGATTCAAAGTAATTTCCACTAAAATAGAGTTGCAGATAAACTTAGTCAGTCACTTTATTGATAAAGCATCCCAATTTTTTGACAGAATGTCGTCCACTGGAGTAGGGAATGGGAAACAACTTCAGTATTCTTGCCTTGAGAACCCCATGAACAGGTATGAAAAGGCAAAATGTAGGATGCTGAAAGAGGAACTCCCCAGGTCAGTAGGTGCCCAATATGCTACTGGAGATCAGTGGAGAAATAACTCAGAAAGAATGAAGGGATGGAGCCAAAGCAAAAATAAAACCCAGGTGTGGTTGTGACTGGTGATAGAAGNTAGATTTCATTGCTACAGTCTCAGAAGTCCTTGACAATAGGGGGAGGGTGTTTGTTGGGGGTAGAATGAAGAATGCTATGTGAACAGTTTTCCAGGAAAAGATCAGTGGCAAGTCAATTAGATGAAAGGATCAGAGAGAGGATTCTTAACTAAACAAAGCTAGGTATTTGTATTTACTACTTACATCATTTCCTTCTCTATCTATAGAGTGAAAGAGCAAAGGCTATATCTATTAACTAGTAATATAAGAAATATAGAATGATTCCAGGCAAATTGCCTTCCTCAGGAATAGAGGAAATTTCTTTGAAATCTGAGAACAGGTATAGTTACTAGGTATTTCTATGAAATGGATATGATTAGATTTGTACGTGTTAAAAAGCATCTTTCTGATTATAGGTATGAAAGTTAAGAAGAAGAATAAAGGAAATTTTTGAATAATCCAGTATAGAGATGTCAAGAATAATGGGGAAAAATAAATGTGACCAATATGATAAACAATATGGAAAATGGAAAATGAATATTACTGATAATTCAATGGTACATCTGGATCTTCTTTTTTTAGGAATACATGACACATTAAATATATTTTGGAGGCATTACCAAAGAATGGAAAAGATTTTAATAATAGGAACCATCATAGTCCCTGAATGTCCTGGTGACTTGGGGCAAGTCCCTGCATCTGTTTGCTTCGTCTGTGAGGAACAGAGTTGAGACAGGCATTCTTGAAGGGTTTTTCTTTCTTTACTCTACTTTTTTTTTTCTTTTTGCATTTTCATTCTTTCTCCTCCTCCTCCTCCTTTTTTTTTTTTTGTTTGTTTGGCTGTACCATATGGCATGTAGGATCTTAGTTCCCTAACCAGGGACCAAAAATCTGCCTCCCCTGCACTGGAAGCTCAGAGTCTTAACCACTGGATTGCCAGGGAAGTCCTTGAAAGATTTTTCTGTGCTAAATAGACATTATACTAAGAACCTTGAGGTCTACCGTAGATACTGCCTTTACTCATGTATTGAAGTGTGACTCACAAATAATAAGTTTTTACATGCCCAAATCTGTTCTGTGAATTTTCATGTACATCTGTAATTACCAAATCAAGACAAAGAACATTTCTAGCACCCCAGAAGGTTTCTTTTTGCCCCTTCCCAATCAATGCCCTCCTACCTGAAGATCGTCATCTAATCTGATATCTATTTCAGTAGATTTGATTTGCCTGTTTTTGAACCTCATCAACATTGAACCATACAGTATTCAAAATGTTATTGTTTAACTTAGTTATTAGTATTATTCCAAATAGTAGTGTAGTGTTATGCAACTTTTTATGCTGTTTGTGTTTTATACAACTATGGTGGTTCCTGTAATTTTATTTATTGTGCTGAAAGCTATTTGGGTAATTTTCTTCGAATGAGAATATCCTCTCTTGTGTCCAGTTTTCACTCAATATCAGGAGCCAGTTCAAGTTCACTGCCTCTGTGAAGCCTTTCCATAACTATTCCAGTTCATATTATTGCCCTGTTTTCCGACCTCCATGTAGCTCTCAGTCTATAATACTTAGCAAGGACATTAATCACACAGTACTTCTAAGTATTTGGCTGTTCCACATATGTGTAGTGTCTTCTTTCTCAGCAATTGCATGTGCCAATGAAAAGACAGATTGATCTGTTATTTTTTAAAATCCCAGAATAATACAAATACCACTGAATGGAAATGAATGACACCGTGCATGTATGTTTTTCTCCCTGTTACATAATCACTGTTTCAGAACATGGGCTCTGGGGTCAGACAGCCTGAGAATGGGCTTATGAGCCATTACTTTTAAGACTTGATTTTACCATCTGTAAAACGGAGTTCATGGCAGAATTTGCACATGTATATTCAGTGCTCAGCACTTTTGTCTCGACTAGGATTTTCAATCTTGTTCAGCCCTATCTGTCGAAAAACCATCCTTTATGTGTGATTCTGTCTCACTTTCACTAACTGTTCTGGTTTTAGGATTGAGTGAGTGAATTATGTTTAAATACTTATCCCTCAGAAAATTGTTTCAGAGTCACAACTTTTAGATGATCAGTTAAAAAAATTTTCTTTCCCACTTAGAGCCTGACGTATTGCTTTTAATCCATGCTACTAGCAGGAATTGCTTACATTCTGATGTAGCATTGACTGGGCTCTTAATAGTTGCCAGTGCTAGGATAGATGTGTTTGTGCAATATTAACATTTTAGTTGATCACCTGGGTCCTGGGTAACTTACTGGGTATGATATAAAGTATCACTATCCAAATATCTCAAGTAGTTTTATTTTTTTTTAGTAAAATCTTTGAAACTATTAAGATTAGAAGTAAAATCTTAGGAAAAATATCAAGCTATGTTTTTTTCCTGAATGACTTTTAATCACTTTCAAACTCAAAGAAATGAGAAGTGTATTTGTATTCAAAACTGTAATAAAGATTATATAATTCGGCTGAAAATTTCCGAGAGGAAAATTAGACCAACATAAATATTACAAATAAATGCAATTTTTCTCTTGAGGATTATGATGGAAATGAATGATATTCTTGCCTACATATGTTCTAAAAGTAATGACTCTTTAATTTATTTTATTGATGTATTTATTAAAAATTTTTTTTTTTTGGTCACAGGGACTACAGCATCTTAGTTCCCCAACCAGGGATCAAACTTGCATCCTCTGCATTGGAAGCATGGAGTCTTAACCACTGGACCACCAGGGAAGTCCCCTGACCATTTAAAATTAACCTTGAGATGCAGATTGAGGGAAAGTAGAACCAGATCTCCGCACACTCGTGTGGTCACAATAAGAGGCGTAAGCCTGTGCAATGGATCTTTTCCTAAATCAGTCTTATGCTCAAGCCAGTGTACCATTAGACAAACAAACAAACAAAAACAAAACCCCTTTTCATTTTTTGGTGGACTCTCAGATGAATGTGGTTTTCCTACCATATTAGAACTAATTGAATTCTGACATAATACCCCATTCTTTTCTTCAGTTCCAATTCTTGGGTATTTATATAGCAATTTTGGTCATATTTTGGTGATGATGTAGATTTATAGAGGATTATAACAGATGATTCATACAAAATCTTTCTTTCTTTCTTTTTTTATTTTTATTTTTTTTTCATTTCTGGAATCCTCTTGGCAAGACTCCCAAAACTTAGCCACTAATAGGACATAAATACAGAGTGGCTATGTTTCTATTTCTAGAGAAGAGGAGAGTAACTATAGTGCTGAGGTCCTGGGGGTGGTTGGATTTTGGTACTTCCAAATTGGCAAAACATACTTATTTGCAACTTTTGAGGATCATGTTCATTCTGTGTTTATCTTGGTGCTGTGTCAGAACATGGCTGGACTTTGGCAATTCTGTGTGCATATACATTTTGTATTTTTTTTCCTTTAAATATTTCCGACTTTTCTTTTGGAAAGATTCATTTGTTTTCTAAAACATTCTGGGAAATTTGAGAATGAACAGGTATAGAGCAAGCATGTTAAATGTCTAGACGGTGTTTTTGTTGACCTTGCTAACATTTTCATACTTCTTTCTTCAAACCATTTAGCTCTTGCTGTCTACATGTCCACTAGGAAACATGGCATTAAAGTTGGAAATAGGCTTTATTTTGATCTTCTTGCAATGGAAGCAAATCTTTTGTATTTAAGGGAGAGAAGAATCTGTCCCAGTCTATAAAATAAGACAGAAAGAAAGACTACACAAACCAGAATATGTAAGTTTAAATATGCCACTTAAAAATGTTTATTTCACCTTTTAATCTAAATTGGAAAACAGCCAATAACCAGGTCCCTTTGTGTTTTCCAGGGAAAGCCAACTTGCCATTTTAAAAAGCAGATTTATAATCCTTTCAACATTCACCAAATCTGTATTGAAGGTGTGTGATGTTTTGTTAAGACCCAGAGACTCAGTGGTAAGAAGAGATTCAGGTCCTACCCTGGCCTCCTGGAGCTTACAAAAGAGAGTCACACATTTTCTTCATATCTTTTTTTAAAATCTTGCAATGCAATTTACAGAATAATTGCATATAGTTTACTTTCACCATAATATGTATATATGTATGTTCTTAATTATATCACATAAATGGTGACTGATTCAAGCGTGCAGTGATTCAAAATATTATGCTTAGCTTTTATGGAATGTTTCTTTATTGAAAAAAAATCTATATTAATCCCCAGTGTCTTTGAATGTTTACATTTTATTGCTGTCAAGTAAAGACACAAATGATTGCTAAATAATGTTGTCTATAAATATTCATAATGAGACAAAATGTTTGCATATCCAAATTGTATTTTAAACACATACACTTTAATCAAGGGCAGACTCTAAAATGATAATTAATATAGCTGGCATTTGCATTAACAAAGGACATTTATAGAAGGTACATTTATCAAGTGAAGCACAATTATAGCACATGTGGCTGCTGGTTAATTAAAATAATGTTTGCATGAGAGTTTACATTAGAAACTGACACAGGGAAATATTTTCATTTCTATATGCTTTGAGTAATTGTATTTTAATATCTTTTCTTCTCTGAAGTAGTTACTTCGTTTACTTTTTTATGAGAATTCAATACACTTAAATTTGTTCTTTTTCCAGATATATTAAGGAATTAGTAGACACTATAACTCTGAGCTGTATTTACTCTCAGCTGAGACATATCTGATACTTTTTGGTGTTATATGGATGGACTGGACTTGGGTGTTACATTCTTTCATTTCTGTGTCCCTCTCTGAAAAGATCATGAGTATTACATTTTCTGCCTACATGCTTGGTGGACTGTGTGAGGTGCCACTCAGATCCCCTTTCTGAATTACAGGAAATATTCTCTTAGCTGCTGCAAGTGATGTTGGAAGAAGGAATCAGTTAGCATCCTTTGGGGACTGTGTCAAACTCCCTGCCCTGAGCAGCCCACAGCCATTGGCTAAGCACCATAGGGTATAAAGACCCAGGTGGTCTCTCCAGTGTCTTCTGGCTCCAGAACTCCTGTGGGGTCAGCTGAGGCTGTTAGGGGCTTGGAATTGCAGTGCAGGTCAATTTCTCTGCTATCTACTCACTTTCACAGGAGTTGGTGCCAAAAGCATGGCAAAAGAAACCCTCCTTTTCAGAGGGTGCTTCCTAGGAGCTCAAGCTGTGGAATCTACCCAGAAGTCAAAGGTCTTGATGGCAATTGTACACTGACAGCTAGTTCTAGCAGCAATTACTACACTGACGTTTATCCTGGTCACTGAATCAATGTCAATATTCATGAAGATAGAGCAACTTGATTTTGCTCATATTTTTGGATTCTCTGTAACAGTCAGCTTCTTCATTTCATCATGGTTAGCTGATGAATAATATGGTAAATAATTGAACTAATCAGAAAAGTAAAACAAATCTATAGTAATCACATTTTTCTTTAGTGACTAGTCTTTGTGCCCTTCAACCTGCAGATTGAGCAGGCTGTGGTGTGCTTTTGAAACAAAGGAAAAGATGAAACAGATGCTTGTTAATCATGCTGGAACTTCTAAAACAGCTGTTGCCATGGGAGATATTGTTCCAGTATTTCTTTTGAATTTTACATGAGGACATTTGCTCCCTCCTTGGCACTGCAAATTACAGGAGTGATTGAGGTATTCTAAAACCCCTTCCCCATTTGAATGCCTAGCATTGCGTTTTGGCATCAATTTGAGCTGTAATGCCTTTGCGGCAAAGCAAGGAAAAGTCTGTGAACTATAATTGCTCACTGCAAAAGTGTTTGATGANCTCCTTGGCATTGCAAATTACAGGAGTGATTGAGGTATTCTAAAACCCCTTCCCCATTTGAATGCCTAGCATTGCGTTTTGGCATCAATTTGAGCTGTAATGCCTTTGCAGCAAAGCAAGGAAAAGTCTGTGAACTATAATTGCTCACTGCAAAAGTGTTTGATGATTAGCACAATCTCTCAAGCAAGCTGTAAAGTATAGAAACTGTGCTTAGGGAGTTAATAAAACAATCCCGCAGTTTCCCTAGGCAGTTTTTCCAGGTGCAACGTCTGCCCCTCTCAAACAAAATCTACAGCTTCGGTACAGAGTGAGCCCCGTGCAAGGATCAATGGTCAAACCCAGAGAGTGGGCCTCATCCAAGAGAAACAAGAGGAAAAATTCAACCAGAGACAGAAATCTGGACGTGCACCAAACAACTTTTCATCAGTATGTCTGTCCGGGAGGAAACATTTTCCAGTGGCCTCCTTCCTTTTTTTTTTTTTTCAAAATGAGCTCAATTGCAGTATTTCCCGGAGAAGGCAATGGCACCACACTCCAGTACTTGCCTGAAAAATCCCATGGACAGAGGAGCCTGGTGGGCTGCAGTCCATGGGGTCGCTAAGAGTCGGACACGACTGAGCGACTTCACTTTCACTTTTCACTTTCATGCATTGGAGAAGGAAATGGCAGCCCACTCCAGTGTTCTTGCCTGGAGAATCCCAGGGATGGCGGAGCCTGGTGGGCTGCCGTCCCTGGGGTCGCACAGAGTCGGACACGACTGAAGCGACTTAGCAGCAGCAGCAGCAGTAGACAGTCTCTGGAAAAGGCAATGGCAACCCACTCCAGTACTCTTGCCTGGAAAATCCCATGGACGGAGGAGCCTGGTGGGCTGCAGTCCATGGGGTCGCTAAGAGTCGGACAGGACTGAGCGACTTCACTTTCACTTTTCCCTTTCATGCATTGGAGAAGGAAATGGCAGCCCACTCCAGTGTTCTTGCTTGGAGAATCCCAGGGATGGCGGAGCCTGGTGGGCTGCCGTCCCTGGGGTCGCACAGAGTCGGACACGACTGAAGCGACTTAGCAGCAGCAGCAGCGGTGTTACCAGGCGCTGTAACCAACAAACTGCTTTAGGCAGGGAGGAGCATGAGTAAGTGACGCTGTCTGTTCAAGGTATCTTACCTGCTCCACTTCCCCCACCCCCACCCCCGAGTCAATTCAAACCTAATGATAAACCAAGTCTAGGTAATTTGTCTGCAGTCCCCGTGGGGATTTGCGGATGTGGTTTCCTAACGGTGCGGGACTCCGAGTCAGGCGAGCAGGGCTGACGTAGAGGGAAAGAAAGCACTATGATATAGGCTGACCTCTGTTAGGGAAAGGGAATTTGTAAACTGTTGTCTCTCGTTCATTTGCTACATATGTGCCCTCCAACTTCAGTTGTGGATGCCGTGAAAGCAGCCGAAGCTGGCCTAGTACCAGCATCCGGCACCTCCCTGAATCTGACGGTAACGAGGCAGCCATCGGTCCACCGGAAATGTACAAACAGCTTCTTCCAGATGCTGGCCTTAGTCTCCATGCGATGCTCTTTCGCTTAGCGGATAAACCGCCCCATCAGGTGGGACCATTTGGAAGCGACAGTCAAAATACACAGGGCTCGAGTGTTTTGCACCCAGCGGTGTTTACAGGAACAGGAAAGCCTGGTGAGTCATCTTCTGTTTTTAAATGGGAACTACCAAGAATTCATACGTGCACATTGCCACTCCATGCATTTAAACTGACCGAGCAGTTACATTTCAAAGTGTTCAGAGAATGAACAGAAGGCAGCTTACTGGCATTAAGTATATTATTCACTATACTATATAACTGTAATAGAGTGATTTCAAAAGTCTCATGAGAAGATGGGGAATTAGAAAGATAATTTTGTCCTAGCAGTTTCATTTTTATCCCCCTGGGCAATAGGGGGACTGTTTCCTATTCAGAAGGTGGCAGGGACCACAAAGGTCACTGTGATCAGTATTCCTGAATTACAGCAAACACATTGCAGATGGCAAGCTGTCAATATGTCATGATTCAGGTGGTAGCCTGAAAGAAAGAAGAGGAAGCAGGGCTCACGGAGGGAGAGGAGGAGCAAAGCAGTGATGCTAGTGGAGAATTCAGGAAGGGCTGTGCTGCTCTCTGAATGTTTTATCGAGTTGCTCTCCTTTCAATATTTGTGCTCAACAGATGCCTTTCAAGTTATTTCATCCTGCACCTTTGCAAGGTCCCTCAACTTGTTATCAGAAAACTGGATGAGTGCACCTACTGCGTATTCCTTCAAGCGATGTAAATATTGAACAGAAAGGGAGTTATGGGTATGTATCAGGGAATCTTCCTCTGAGGGTACCTTGTGTCATTAGTCAGGATTCTTTGACATAGTTTTTAAAATAGAAGTCTGGCTAATTGCCTTAATTCAACTTGCATGTCTTGCGTTATCTATGAGACCAAGACTTGCCAAGTGACTTGCTGAATAATGGTACATTTTGCCATTTTCCCCAAGGCAGTGCAATAGAGTATGAAAGCACAGACTTTCTTTATAAATGCATATAAAATTGATTTCCACTTTATTTTATTAATTTTTTTATATTTATTTGGAGGATAATTGCCTTATAATGTTGTTTTGGTATTTCTGCTGTATAACAAGGTGAATCAGTTCTAGGTATACACGTTTCCCCTCCTTCCAGAGCCTCCTTCCCACTCAACTTCTTCTCACCCAACCCTTTAAGTCATCACAGAGAACAGAGCTGAGCTTCTGAAGCAGAGCCTTTCAAGCAACCCACCTGGGTTTGAATCTGGGCTGAGCTACTTATTAGCTGTGTGTCCTTGGGCAAGTTACTTAATTTCTCTGTGCCTTCGTTTGCTCATCAGTAAAGTGCAGATGATAGTGTGTCCCTTCCAGGGTTTCTGTGTGAATGAGATGTGCTAGCAACAAGTGTGTATTCCTAGCAATGAGCACTGAGTCTGGCCAAGCGTTTGCTGTCATCCACGTTGTCATCCTCACTAAACAAATGGCGAGCCCGTCATAACATTTGTATCAAACCTGCATAGCCACCAGAGATCACTGTTCACTTCGAGGAGCACACACAAAAAAGGTTTAAAAATCAGTTCTAGAATGTTCCTGCCAATCATTCCTTTTGAGGCCTCCCTCTTTTACAGCATGGATTATATGAACTAGGAAATAAATGGTCAATGGTTTTAAAATATGTAATGAAAAGCAGTTATCTAAGCTATGTGTTCTCCCAGAAGAGAGCATAAATAGGTTTTCTATCAGTAGCTGAAGTTTTCACAGCTGGGGAAAAGCATATGGTTCTGCCATAATGCTGGGTGTCCTTGAGTAAATTACTTTCTCTCTCTGAGCCTCAGGTTTAAATTTTTCCTTTGTCTACTTGTGAAGTAAGAATGAGGATATAAATTTCTTGTATTCATTTTTTCCAAGGCACTATGCTGCTGCTGCTGCTGCTAAGTCGCTTCAGTCGTGTCTGACTCTGTGCGACCCCATAGACGGCAGCCCACTAGGCTCCTCTGTCCCTGGGATTCTCCAGGCAAGAACACTGGAGTGGGTTGCCATTTCCTTCTCCAATGCATGAAAGGGAAAAGTGAAAATAAAGTCCCTCAGTCGTGCCCAACTCTTAGTGATCCCATGGTCTGCGGCCTACCAGGCTCCTCCGTCCATGGGATTTTCCAGGCAAGAATACTGGAGTGGGGTGCCATTGCCTTGAGTAACTAATATACACCTTGCATAACCACGTTCTAAATGTATTTTTATTCACATTGAACAGTGAATGTCTTTTCCACCATAATAAAGATATAAAAAGCATCTATAATATTAAGAAAGAAAAACTGCTATAGGGATATAAAGCCTATATTGGACCTGAACTTTGGTCTTTTTCTTTATTTTCTTCTCCAATGGGCTTGTCTGAATTTCAAACTATGCTCATTTGCTTAATTTGGCTGAATTTCTTTCTTTTGTTGACTAATTCTTGATGTTAGATGGTAGTTTGTACTAATATCATTTTCAAAGATTTCCAAAGAGATTGGACAGGGAGTATTCTTAGCTTACAGAGAATATTCTGGGTTTCTCCAAGTGTATGAGCCTTGTCAGTGTGAGAATAAGGGGCTTAAGAGTGATATGGAACAAGGGCAGCAGATACGATAGATTTTCTGATAGTGGACATTTGTATGTTTGTGAATTCTTAGTCATATATAACACTATAAATTTTTGGACTGGAACTAAGAGGTGAGGAAATCTCTTTTAAAACTGTCCATCAGACACTTGAGGTTCTTCCCCAACTATATTCTTTTGGAAGCTCCCATAACATAATTTGTGATGTGATGGGGCCCAGAGTAGGGGGTTTTGAAGGATAGCGGCTCACCCCCCAGGTAAGAAGCATGGATGACCATGCCTATTTGTGAAGAAAATAAAGAAAACAGACAAGTTGTTGACCAGGTCCTAAAGAAAAGGGCATTTGTCCATGTTTTCATGGCTTCAGTATCTCTTCCTGGGAAAAGAAGATAATGATGTTTGTCATTATTTTAGCAATGAATTGTTTGCTCTGAAATCACTTTAAATAAAATCAACACTGGAATCACCAATATTTTCCAGCAGACACTTTCCTTTTTTTTTTGAAACTCCTCAGGTGAAGCATCAGTGATGGGCTGATGGACTTTCTTTTTACCCTTCAGGACATTCTCCAGAGAATCTGGAAACGCCCTTGGGCCTTTTCATTTGTTGTAGCTTAGAAAGAGCACAGTGCCACTAGAGACAGCGGCAACTGAAAGCAATTTCTGGGCTATTTGAAATGCTTAATAAAAACTCCAGGAAACTTGGCCCCTTAAGCGCAGCATATGTGATCTTAACGCGGGGCTGTTGTTCATCTGGCAAGACCCCCTGCAACACAATTGGATTTGTTCCTCAAGAAGTGTCAGCAAGGCGCCAAAAGGATTCATAGACTGAGCTTTGGTCAGAACTTGTAGGTTTTCTCAGACTCCAAATTGTCCGTGACGGGTACAAAAGACCCCCTGCAGACCTGTCCTCCCAGCATTCTTGGGGCAATTTCTTTTTTTTTTTTGCCAGGTCCTTACTCTTTTATGATTGAAGAGGTCTCAATGTGTAAATAACAAATGGAAGTTGGACAGAGAGACTGGACCTGAACTTAGGTCTGTTTTCTTTATTTTCTTCGCAAATGGGCTGGTCTGAATTTCAAACCATGCTCGTTTGATTACTTTGGCTGAATTTCTTCTATCTTTGGGTGATTAATTCTGGATTTTAGATCGCAGTTGTACTAAAATCATTTTCAATGATTTCCAAAGAGTTCTTTCAGGAAATATTCTGGGTTTCCCCTCCAAATTTATGAGCCTTGTCAATATCACCCAGCACTTGGTTGTCTGAACAGGCCTCCCATGCAGTACTTTCTCCTGGCTTTGCCCTTTGAATGTGTTCTGTGGAATAGATCCTGGGTTTTAGATTCAACAGGGCTGCTAAGCCTTGCATCGGCTTAATGTTTCTTATGGGTGCAGTTGGACAGATGAATTATGTAAAATAATTGTTGCTGACTTTATAAAGTTTAAAGTTCTCTTGTGTAGAGGAAATGTGTTAAAACACTTTGAGGTCTCTTTACATTTGCACAACACTTGAGTATGTCATCATCACCACCAGGCCACCTACTCTGGTTCAGTGCTGTCTTTGAGAGTGCTTCCTGTGTGGATTTTCAAAAACGCAAGTGGGATGAAGCAGAGTAGAAAGTCCTCATCTGTTCTCTTCCAGGATCAGATTACATGATAGTCGCTTAGGTGATATCCTACGCAGACAAGGTACCTTTGTGTGTAAACATGGATTTTAACATCTCTGTAGATACACCTTGGGCCAGAGAGGTCAAAAATGTGTGGTCTTGGTTTCTCCCCAAAAAGGTACTGGCAAGCCCATGGGTGATAGGAATGTGAACAGTGAAACAGACCTCCTACCCATGGTGATCAGAAAAGGAAAGAGTGGCTGCCTAGCACCTAAGGTACTCAAAGGCAAATCTAAGTGGAAAATGTCCCAGGAGGTACATGTGTCTACCAGGGTGACACTATTTGCTTTTCTTTCTGGGAGTTTCCCATTAACGATTAACGTCGTTGGATATTTATAATCCCCCTCCTCCCTTTTCAGAACTGTCAATTAATTCCGTTCAATACTCAGTCATTTGGTGCTAAAAGTACCGGTTCTTCTGGTGGTGCTCCGAGAGAGATAGGATGCTCCGATCTGTGTCTCAGCAACACCTCCATTGCTGGTCTGTCATTACCCACATATGGGTGCTGTTGAGAGATTCGAAATGAGGGTAGAGTTTGCAGACAATTTCCTTTCTCTTCTCTTTCTGGAGTGGCTACAGTGAAGATAAGATAAACCAGTAACCCCTGTGCAAAGCATTGCCAGCTTCTCCGGTGATGGAAAAGGGCTTCTGAGAGTCAAGGAGAGAGGGAGAGCCAAGGCCTAGATCTGTTCCTGGTTAAATTTCCCTTAATTTCAGTGCCAGCAGCCTTTACACTCTATCCCTTGTTTGCACTCAGAATAAAAGCTTCTCTCTTACAAATGTTTAACCTGCAAACTTCACAGGTATTAAAAGTGCTACAGAGTCCAGCAGAAGTAACCTCACCTCCGTAAGCAACCCCCTCACCCCCACAATGGTGTCGTGGGCTGTTTGTTGAGGGTTACTCTGAAGGTTCAAGCAAATAGATTGAGAAACAGCTTTTTGAAACTTAATAGATTCTTAAATAGATTGTAACTGGATTATCAGGAAAATCCCCAAGAAGCTGTCTTAAACTTACTTTGTGTATAATGTCCAAGAAATTTATGAAAGTTCATTCTCCATCTCTCTCTCCCACCACCTTTCCTTCTCAAATTCCCTCATCTGATTTATTCTCGTAATTGGTAAGTGAGCCATTTTCCTATTCTGTTAGAATGTCTATGAAATGATAAAGAGAAAAAAAGTTAATTAAATGGAAGAATTTGTGGAGGGATATTAGGTTCAGAAATAAATTATTTCAACATGTGAGGTTTTCATTGGGCTGCCAAAGAAAATCGATGCAGTAGGTCACAAGAATAGAATCAGTAGCTTGTAGGCTTAAATTTCCTGGTTTAGAAAAACTTAAGATGGGTGTTCAGATATGACGTTTTCTAAGTCGGGTGGTTTGGAGTAGAGTATGTACTTACAAGTATAATTTCAGAAAACAGATTTTGGCAAACTGGATTAGAAGTGAATTTAACATTATTAATCTTTGCATTAATAAATGAAGTACTGTATTTGATGATATTTTGTTTTAATATTTTAAATTGCAAATACTGTGTTAGATGAAAGGAAAATGACTTATTGTTGTAATTTTGTCACTAACAAATAATATATTGGGAGAAAATTTATTTAAATTGTAGGGGGCCTTGGTTTACCAAAGATGAAAATTTTGATGTCTGCTTAGATAGTTGCTAGCTTTCCAGATCTAAGATTCACCCCAAACAAAGTAGAGGTATCACTTCAGGCCTGTCCTCTGTTTTCCAATCAGATTTGGTTAGAAATAATACCACATTTCTGGATGCTGTTTAGTTATTACAAAATTGTGTTATCACACAAGTAAACTTTTACTTCTTTAATAGAAGTTTGAGGGCTGCTGGCACTATGAATAAGGTACATGAACTGCTACAAACTTAAATAGCTTCTCAAGGTTTTCCAGGATAAATTACATTGGTTTCTTTTGTAGGCAAGAATATTTTCTGCATGATTTCGAATTACACGATATTTTTGTTCTTGTTTTACATTTCTAAAAATCTAGTTTTGAGACTACAACAGGCTTACACGACAAGTAGTAAAACAAAATTAAAAAGCTTCATGAAGTTGGTCGTGGTAATTAAGAATCAAAAAAAAAAAAGAGAGGTAAAACCACAGGATTCATAAGAAGTTGCAGTTTCTAACCTTTTTGAATTATAGACTTAGGAAGTCTGAGAAGAGCCTTGGAAACCCTCTAACTACAATAGGTATTAGCATACACACACATTTAGACACAGCCTCAAGTGATTCAAAAGCCAAAGAACTACTTAGGGCTTTCTGGGTCCCAGTAGGTGGTCTCTCTGTATTGTTCTTTGCAGTAATCTTTGTCATTGATATGGTGGTGTTAGAGGGAACTAGGGCAGATAGTGACAACTCTGAATATCCAAGTATGGGAAAAGCATAGTAGCCCAGATAAAACAAAATGATGGATGATTCTCAAATTGTTTCTCTTTGATCTTGTAAAGGCTTCTTTTGCTTTGTGCTTATGTTAAAATCTGGCCTTCTTGAGAACACACGAGCTGTTAGTTAGCCATATTTGTGGTGAGTTGCTGGGGCAAAGCCAGCTTGAATTTAAAATATGCTGTGGATGGTCTACAAAGTGTATGCAGAATATGTGGATAATTATGAGCTTTCAACAGGTTTTTATGTATTAATAAGCCATTTACTCCAAGGAGAAATCTGAGCACATTCAAAAAGGTTGCAGTAATTTTCATATAGAAAAATACATTTTACCACAGTGTGTGAATAGACTTCAGAGGGGAGCTAAAAATTGCCCTTCCAGATTTTTCATATCATAATAATCTATATTTGGAGGTGTATTCTGCTATGAATGACATGGGAGAGAGCAAAATAAAGTATTTGTTCTCTGTCCCCTCTTTCTTTCCCAACCATGTTCTATTTTCTCCTCTATTTCCCTGTGGTCACGTTCTCTTCTCAACTTCTGAAGACAGTTTAGTCTGGGTCTCACTCGGTGTGTGGTACTGGAGAATGCTTGGGGCATCCTAAAAGTAATGCTGAGTCTGATTCTTATTAGGATCAGAGCTGCTGAGCAAAATTTTTAAATAAATGAAACCATTTGTAAGGGTTTCTCCTGATAATGCTTATCTCATTTATTTCCCTGTTACAATGACATTCTCTGGTAGATGTTATTAATAGTGTTTTATGAAATGTTAAGTCAGGACCCTAAATGGCTGAGCAAATTGTCCCCAGCCACTAAGGTTGTAAGGACAGAACCAGGTCCACTTAACTGCATATCTCCTTTCCCTTTAAATATCTTTAGCTTCAGCTCCAAGCTGGGGTGTACTGGATGCCCAATTAATATTTAGGGAATATTGTTTGAAAGATAGATCTACCTTCAAAACCGCATTAGTTTCCTGATGTGATATCTAGCCAAACATCCTGCCATTCATCATCCTCTGCTCTTGTTACTGAGTTCAAGCTTTTACCGTCTGCCTCACGACAGGCCAATAAATCAAGAGGTAAGCTGTTGGGGCATGGAATAGCGACTTTATTCAGAAAGCTGCAGACCCAGAAGATGGAACTATCTTAATCTAGTCTGAATTCAGGCTTCTTTTATATTAAAAAGGGTGGAGGTGACTTCCCTGGAAGTCCAGTGGTTAAGACTCTGGGCTTCGGGTTCAATTCCTGATTGAGGAACTATCATCCCGCATGTTACATGGTGCAGCCAAAAAAAAGGAGAGTATGGGGTGTCATTGGTTGTTGAAACTTCTTGGTGCAGGAACCCTTTGTTCTTATATCTGTCCACTTAGGTCAAGTCACAGTGTTCCTGTAAGCCTCTAAGAAGATAAATATTTTTCTGTCTCCTGAAACTTTTTATCTCTATATGAATGGAAAGCGTGACACCTTAAAAAGTGAGAGCCTTGAGAATGGACAGTCCTGTATATTTTAGGCTATAGGCAACATGTTCAAACTATAGGAAAAACAATTGAATAAAAAGGTTAGAGGAAAAGTAACAAGTCTAATATGGAATCAGTTTTGTTCTCTGTTACACTCTGGACTGGATAGTGAGTTTCCATGCTCTTGGAAGCAGAGTGGTGGACCCCAGCTAGAAATTCATGTCCTGAAACCTAGAAAATTGAATGGCTTCCTCACTAATAAACATTCTTTGAAGTTGTTGGTGCAGTAATTTAAGAAATACACCTATGTCTTTTAGTCAGATAATAGAAGATAATTAAAAAAAAAATCTGGAATATAGTTGTTTTACATTGTTGTATTAGTGTCTTCTGTATAGCAAAGTGAATCAGCTAATGTATATTCATATTCCTTATTTTTTGGATTTCCTTCCCATTTAGGCCACCATAGAGCATTGAGTAGAATTCTCTGTACCATACACTAGGTTCTCATTAGTTATCTGTTTTATATACAGTAGCGTATATATGTCAATCCCAGTCTCCCAATTCCCTCTTTTTCCCCCTTGGTATCCATACATTTGTTCTCTACATCTGTGTCTTTGTTTCTGCTTTCAAATAGTTTCATCTGTACCATTTTTCTAGGTTCCACATCAATGCGTTAACATAAGACATTGGTTTTGCTCTTTCCAACTTATTTCAGTCTATATGACAATCTCTAGGTCCATCCACGTCTCTGTAAATGGCACCATTCCACTCCTTTTCACGGCTGAGTAATATTCCATTGTATGTACATACCACATCTTTTTTATCCATTACTCTGTTGATGGCCATTTAGCTTGCTTCCATGTCCTCTCTACTCTAAACAGTGTTGCAATGAACATTGGGGTGCATGTAATCTTTTGGAATTATGGTTTTCTCTGAGTATATGTCCAAGAGTGAGATTGTTAGGTCATATGGTAGTTCTGTTTTTAGTTATAAGAAACAGAAGACAGTTTTAAAAATATACCAAAGAGCAACTGAGCCATTTATGTATGTTGGTTTAATATACTCCTAAGAATATTCTACTAGAATAGCTTGAAGAATTTAGGAAATATTATGTGCTGACATTTTAGAAATACACTAATTCTTCTTTCCCACTAATGGTGATTTTTTAATCCTGGAAAACATTCAAGTAATTATAGTCAGCTTTCATGTGTCAGTGACTATTCAAAGTAACATTCTTATATCTGATATCTAGCTTGATTTTATAATAATATCTGTATTAGAAAGTTTTAGAATGGCTTCCTGTTATGTTTTGAAGCCAAAAAACTTTCAACAATGCTACAATTATTTTTAAAATTTGATTATTTATCATTGGTCATTTCTATTATTAGTTCATATCAAGTCTCTTAAATTTTTCAGTGTTAATGTAAATAATAGCTTACACTAAGGAGGTTTCCAGGCTTGGGATTTTTAAACATATTGACTCCTTGATCACATTCTTGCCCTGGCTGTTGGTTGTCTGCCTGGATTAAAAGATCAAAAACAAATAAAAACTGCAAGTGAGAGACTTTTCATAATTCTTTGGTTGTTGAATTGTGTTTCTTTCTTTAAATTCCTGTTCCTTAGTGAACCAATTTGGCAAAATCCTTGCCTGGATGTTGAAAGGAATAACGGTAAGAAATAACAACGGAGAACAAAATGCCAGTTGATTTTTTAATCTTTATTTAAGATTCATAGTGGTATTCTCCATATTATTGACCCCTTGTGTTACTGACAAGGGGTTCTTGTCTACTTAATCAATAGAAATTGATCAGAGGCCAGACAGGAAATTCAGACAAGGCTTTATTGGGGTCTCTGCTGCAGCAGGGGAGAGTGAGAACAAACAACAGATCCCCTTGCTTGCTTGCTCCCTGAGGAGGAGATGAACTTTTTCTTTATGTGGGGCGAGGGTAGGGGTGTGTCCAGGAGCCCCACTGGAGGCGTGGCTTAGATGCTTTGCCTACCTCTTAGGTGGTGGTGTATATAGAGGGCATGGGCAGTACACTGCTTTTACTCAGGACTCTTCAGAAGTGGCAGTTGGATCTTTTGGTCTCTTTGTATCTTTGTCCAGAATTTGCCCTTACTGCACATGCCTGCAGTTATTTTTAGTCCCATATAATTTCTTTGTATTTTGTTGCTTAAGAAGAGGTGTCTATGGGAAATGAATCATCAGTCTATATTTGGTTTATTATTTTTATTTAAAAAAAATAAAAAAAAATAAAATAAAATAAAATAAAATAAAACAGTGGTTAAAAAAAAAAAAAAAAAAGAAGAAGAGGTGTCTGGCTGCAAGCATCGCAGCACTGCAGCAAAGGGTGCCAGGTCCCAAGCCTGTCTCACTTGAATGGTCATTTCAGGAGGTAGAGGGCAGAAACGGGTGTCATAAGTTGAGCTTATTGGGTTCGAAACCAGGAATTAGAGCTAGATCTGCCTAAGTCATATTGTGATTGACTCTCGAGATCGGAAAAGAGCTTGATAACCAGGGGTCCATTTATACTGGCTTCCGACTGCAGGGTACTGGCAAATGTGTATGGCTTAGTCTGCTTGCTCTGCCTCTAACTTCATCTAAGCACATCTCCAACGACAGAAAATGTCTCCCTACTTAGACTTCCTAGGCTTTTCTTAAAGGTTTGTAAAACTGGGCGAGGTACGTGGTCGGGGGCGGGGGGAAGCAAAGATAAAGAGTCAGTCACAGGTGTAGCTTGTGGAAGACACGTGCCATGTTGCTGTGCTATATTTTTGGGGGAAGAGAGGACAAGGATACGAGGACAGGATGTTTAAGAACATATCCCCATATATTCTGCATGGGAGTCAACAAACAAGGTATGTCAGATGCTCTTCGGAGCTTTAGAAAGACCTGCACAAACACTGTACAGGAAGGCCATTCATAGCATGGTGATTGTCTCTGTTGGGTAGGTGGCTAGAAGAGAAGCTAACGAACTATTCTGGGGAAAAAACCAGACCTGGGATTCAGTCCCTCTCTAGGCCATGCAGATGCCAACTTCTGCTGACACTTGGGTCTTGAGCAATCCTAAGTTACTGAAGGTAAGCACATTTGAGGCTATTTAACACTCTTTATGATTTGATGATGACCCTCAATAGTGTTTTTCATTGTTTTAATAAAATCTTTTTTTTTTTTTTTGCCTAAAATGACCTCTCCTGAACAAAGACAGATGCAGATTTTCTGCACTCACTGCTTATAATTTTTGGAGCCCTCTTTAAGAAAATAGCACAAAATTACAAATACAAAATAAAGTATAATAGTGACTAATTCTTAGAAGGTAGAAAGAGCGCACAGTACATTAGAAAATTTAAAAAGCTGACAATCACTGAAAGCATAATAAATTCAGAAAAATAACACAATGTTTGTATTGATAAACTGCTGGACACATTTCTACTACGCTTTTTTTCCCCTTTTTATTATTTTTGGCTCCATAATCTCTGATTTCCCTTTTTTTTTTTTCTGAAGATAAGTTTTTAGAGCAGTTTTAGGTTTATAACAAAATTGAGAGAAGGGTACAGAGGTTTCTCTTAGATCTCCTGCCCCAGCATATTCACAGACTCCTTCATTATCAACATCACTCATCAGTGGCACATTTTTTTTTTTTAACCAAGAGTGAAGCTCACTGACACATTATAATCACCCAAAGTCCATAATTTAGTTTAGGGTTCAATCTTGGTGTTGAATATTTTGTTGGTTTGGACAAAAATATAAGAATCCATAATTCTGATATCAGAATAGACAGATTCTTTTCACTGTCCTAAAAATCCTCTGTTCTCTTCCCCTCATCCTCTGGCAACCACTGATCATTTCACTGTCTCCACAGTTCTGCCTTTTCCAGAAAGTCATATATAATTGAAATCATACAGAATCTAGCTTTCTCAGATTGGCTTCTTTCACTTAGTAGTATGAGTTTTTAGGTTCCTCCATATCCCNCACTGTCCTAAAAATCCTCTGTTCTCTTCCCCTCATCCTCTGGCAACCACTGATCATTTCACTGTCTCCACAGTTCTGCCTTTTCCAGAAAGTCATATATAATTGAAATCATACAGAATCTAGCTTTCTCAGATTGGCTTCTTTCACTTAGTAGTATGAGTTTTTAGGTTCCTTCATATCCCAACAGCTCATTTCTTTTTAATGCCTAATAGTATTTCCCTGTCTGGATGTACCACAGTTTATTTTTCCATTCATTTCCTGAAGGACATCTTGGTTGCTTCCAATATTTGGCAATTATGAATAAAACTGCTCTCAGTGATTATATGCAGGATTTTTATGGATATACATTGTCAACTTTGGGGGGAAAATATTAACGAGCAATGATTGCTGGGTTGTATGATAAGAATATATTTGGCTTTTTAACATCTGATTGCTTCTTCACATAACAGCAATTTTCTAATGTCATTTTCTTCGGAGAGGGTAATTAAGTCTTTCCTCTTATATGACGGAATGAAAACTTTTTTTCTAATCAGTGAGAGTTGGGATGCATGAAACAGGTAATTTCATATGCCGATGTGCTTCTTGCTAGTAGCTGTGTTATAGGTTTGTGTCCTACAGAGGGTCTGATAAATTCTGTCTCATGATTGCCATTCAAAAAAAGGAAAAAAAAAATAGTTCAGTGTGCTTATAACTGTTTGCTCTGTGTCATCAAGTATATTTCTGTCAGGAAAGAACTTCATCTAAGGCATACTAAACTACCATTTCCTCTGTGTACAATGTTAGAAGTCTTATGATCAGAAGATTTTTCTGCAGATTCGCTTCTGGATCTATACATATCAAGACTTGTTTCTCCACATAAGATCCACAGGTTTCTTANGGTTGGATAGCATCGCTGACTCTATGGACATGAATTTGAGCAAGCCCCAGGAGTTGGTGATGGACCGGGAAACCTGGCATGCTCTTATCCTTTGGGAGCGACTGAACTGAACTGATCCCCTTTTATCTCAAGGCTTTCCTCCATTCAATTAATGCAACTTTTAACTCTTATTTTCTTGCTCTTTCTAATTTATTGGGAGATATGTAGTGGTTCTAATGGTGCTCTTGTTAGTTGATCTCTGCACGCTTTTTATCGACTTCTGTTCTTTTGTGTCCTTTGTTTCATCCTATCTTATTAAGTTCTTGCACGTTATGAATCATGTTCAGAGAAGCTCTTATGCTCTTAGAATATGCTTTCTTAAAAATGGTTTTCATTCATTTATTTTTATTTTATTTTTGGCTGCACTAGGTCTTTGTTGCTGTGCATGGGCTTTCTCTGGTTTGGGTGAGAGGGAGCTACTCTGTTGCAGTGCACGGGTTTCTCACTGTGGTGGTTTCTCTTGTGGATTGTAGGCTCTAGGTGCATGGGCTTCAGTCGTTGCAGCACACGGGCTCAGTAGTTCTGGTGCACGGGCTTGGTTGCCCCATGGCAAGTAGCATCTTCTGGACCAGGGATCAAACTCGTTTCCCCTGCACTGGCAGGTGGATTCTTGTTCACTTTACCACCCGGGAGGGCTTCCCTGGTGGCTCTGACAGTGCTGAATCTGCCTGCAGTGCAGGAGACCTGGGTTTGATCCCTGGGTTGGAATGATCCCCAGGAGAAGGAAACGGCAACCCACTCCAGGTTTCTTATGAGTCCCCATGGACAGAGGAAGTTGGCAGGTACAGTCCATGAGGTCACAAAGAATTGGACACGACTGAGCAACTTTCATTTCCTACTAGGGCAATCCAGTATGCCTTCTAAATGAGATTTGTCTATCTATCAGTCATGTAGGCCATGTCACTTTTTCTTCCTATATATTTGCTGTGTTTATGCATGATTCTTGCTGTTAAGTCACTCAGTTGTGTCCAACTATTTTGTGATTCCGTGGACTGTAGCCCACCAGGATCCTCTCTCCATGGGATTTCTCAGGCAAGAATACTGGAGCAGGTTGCCATTTCCTTCTCCAGGGGATCTTCCTGACCCAGGGATGGAACTCCCATCTCCTGCATTGGCAGGCGGATTCTTTACAGCTGAGTCTCAGGGAAGCCCATGCATAATGGCAATGACATTTAAAAAAATGTTGCTCATGCCTAACAAGGGCAGTGCCCAGAACTTCGATTTGCTCTGGAAGCTTGTCTATGTGAATTTTCGAGGATACTGTTTCCTCAAGATCTGGCCACTTTGTCTTTCTCTCTTTGAGCTATTGTCTGAGGTCTGGATGTCAACACTCAGTTTTTCTCTAGCCTCAAGTCATGAGAGTGGGGAAGGTAGAAAGTTCAGACTCTGCTTTTTCTTCTTGGATTTGGGTCAATTTCCTGTTTCACAATCCATTCCATTTAATGGGATATGTTCTCTTCCTGAGCCTGTCAATGTGTGATGCTTCCAGTAGAGAGAATTCCTTTAGATTTCCCTTGCTTCTTATACATGTTTCTCCCAATAATCTTCTGTGTATTCACTCTTCCTCCCCAGTCAGAACAGGAAAAAATAATATTTCCTGTGGGATTTAGCCTCATCTTATGGTAACTGGGGCACCAGAGGGGTTTCACCTTCTGCTTAATCTCTTAAACATTCGGCTCTTGCAGGCAGTTTTTATTTGTTCTTATTTATCTGCTCCTTTGTATTCAATTCTGCAGCTATTGCTGGAGCTCTTTTCATGCCCTCTTTTTCTTCTTTGGCTGGAAGATGGCAGATGGCCTTTCCTGGCAGGGTTTTTCTTTATGAGTTCCTTCGGTGGAGATGTTTGCAAAGATGTTCGCTTGACTTTCCCATGAGCAGCCTGTTTTCCCAGCTTCTATCTATTTTTAGGAATATTAGTAACATTTTTGAGGACTTGGCCAAATCATCTGCTTTCCCTACCATCTCTTCTGAGAGATGCAGATAAGATGAAAGAACTTCCTGAACCAAATAAGCGTCTTTTATTTATTTGCTTGGCCGTGTCTTTTCAAAATCTATGTCATGTATTTTTGTTCCTTTCATTAAATGTTGGAGCAGGCAGATTCCTTCATTGTCTATTTTAACTGGAAGTCTGAACTATTTTGCCACTTTTTCTTTCTTTTTCTTCTCCCTTAAGAAAAAATGAGGTAGGCCAATGTATGTTTATTTATTTAAATTTCTTCTACCATGGAAATATATCTATTTGGTTATTTATTTTGAAAACTGAGTAGTAAGTTGAAATAGATTTTTATACCATTTATTTAAGATTGTATGATTATCTTTCTAGCCCATTAGACCACAGTTTCTTTTTGAGATACTGATGGCAGTTTTGCTATCAGAATTATGCTGGTTTTATATAAAGACATGGAAGTTGAAATATTTTTATGCATTCTGAAAAAGTTTAAACAGCATAGAGATTATTTATTCTTACAGATTTTGTTCAATTCACTCAGTTATCTGTCTAGTCCAGTAGTCACTTCAGGAGTATGTTTTGATAACTGTTTAATCGTTTTCCATGGTTATCAGTATAGTTTTGATTCTAGGATTAATTTTGGTAACTTCCTGGAAAATGGCATATTTCGTTCAGGTTTTCCATATTTAGCATCTCAAACTTTTATAGTCTTTCTGTGTTTATAGGCATTTCTCATATGCATATTTGTATTGTTATCTTTCAAATCACTACATTTGTTAGAATTTTGTTATTTTTTTCTGACCTTTCCAAAAGACAAAAGTTTAGATTTTGATATTGTTTAGTCTACCTGTTTCCTAATGCATTTAATTTTCTTCTGTATTTATTGGTTTGAATTTGTATATATTAGACTATCTTTCTTACATTTTGGCTGGGTAAATATTTTATGGATATTTTTTATCCTCCTCAAATGTATAGATTTTCACTATCACCTTTTGGCTTTTAATATTTTAGAGGGAACTATGAAACCAGTCTCATTTTTGTGCTTTTGTATATGACATGAAAATTTTCTACCTAGATTTGTTTTATTAGTCTTTTATCTTTTAAAATTTATTTTTATTGAAGGATGGTTGCTTTACAATGTTGTGGTCTCTGCCATACATCAGGGGGAGTCACTCATAATTATTTGTATACCCCCTTCTGAACCCTACCCCCTCACCCCTCTAGATCATCACAGATGTCAGGCTGGGGTCCCGCTATCTGTTATACAGAGTGAAGTAAGTCAGAAAGAAAAAAACAAATATAATTTATTAACACATATATAGGAAAACTAGAAAAATCATTCTGATGAACCTATTTCAGTTCAGTTCAGTTCAGTTCAGTTCAGTTCAGTTCAGTCGCTCAGTCATGTCCGACTCTTTGCGACCCCATGAATTGCAGCGCGCCAGGCCTCCCTGTCCATCACCAACTCCCGGAGTTCACTCAGACTCACGCCCATCAAGGCAGTGATGCCATCCAGCCATCTCATCCTCCGTTGTCCCGTTCTCCTCCTGCCCCCAATCCCTCCTAGCATCAGAGTCTTTAAGCAAGAGAGATGAACCTATTTACAGAGAAGAAATGGAGACACAGACATAGAGAACAGTCTCATAGACATAGTGGGGGAAGAAGAGGGTAGGACAGATTCAGAAAGTAGCATTGACATGTATGCATTATCATGTGTAAAAGAAATAGATTTTCATTTTTTACATCCCGTTGTTTTTGTAAAAGGAAAAAAAGGAAAGGGGTCTGATGTATCATTATTGGTCTTTTAAAAGTATAGTTGATTTCCAATATTATATTATTTTATGTATATTATATATATTTCAGGTGTACAATATAGTGATTCAATATTTTTATAGATTGTACTCCCTTTAAAATTATCACAAAATAATGTTTTACAATAGCTATTTCACTGTGCTCTATGATATATACTTGTTGCGAATCTATTTTATGCACAGTGGTTTGTATCTCTTATTCTTATACCCCTATCATGCCCCTCCCCCTTACCTCTCCCTCCTGGTAACCACTAGTTTATTCTTTGTATCTGTGAGTCTGTTTCTGTATTGTTATATGTATTTGGTTTTGCTTTTTATTGTCCATTTATAAGTGATAACATAGAGTGTTTGTCTTTATCTGACGTCTCACTAAGCGTGATACCCTCTAGGTCCATCCACATTGTTGCAAGTGGCATCTTTTCACTCTTTTTATAGCTGAGTAATACTCCATTGTGTGTGTATGTACCACATCTTTGTTATGTATTCATCTATTGATGGGTGCCTAGGTTGCGTCCGTATCTTGGCTACAGTGAATAATGCTGCTGTGAACACTGGGGGGCATGTGTCTTTTCATTTTCTTCAGATATATATCCAGTGGGAGGGCCATTGGATCATATGGTAGTTCTTATTTTTAACTTTTTGAGGAGACTCCATACTGTTTCCCATTGTGGTTGGACCAATTTACAATCCCACCAACAAAGTACTAGGCTCCCTTTCCTTCACATTCTTGCCAACACTTGTTATTTGTAGACTTTTCGATGAAAACCATTTTGACAGATCTGAGGTGAAATCTCATTATGGTTTTGATTTGCATTTCTCTGATGATTTGCCACGTTGAGCATTTTTTCGTGTGCCTGTTGGCCATCTGTATATCTACTTGGGAAAAATTATTCAAGTCTTCTGCTCATTTCTAAAATCGGATTATTTTGTANGTAGACTTTTCGATGAAAACCATTTTGACAGATCTGAGGTGAAATCTCATTATGGTTTTGATTTGCATTTCTCTGATGATTTGCCACGTTGAGCATTTTTTCGTGTGCCTGTTGGCCATCTGTATATCTACTTGGGAAAAATTATTCAAGTCTTCTGCTCATTTCTAAAATCAGATTATTTTGTGGAAATTGAGTTGTATGAGCTGTTCATGTATTTTGGATATTAACCCCTTACTGGTCATATCATTAGCAATTTTTTTTTCCAATTGGGTGGATTGTCTTTTTGTTTTGTCAATGATTTCCATTGCCGTGCAAAAGCTTTTAAATTTAATTAGGCCCTATTTGTTTCTTTTACCTTAAGAGACAGATCTAAAAAATATTAAATGTTTTTGTCCAAGAAATTTCTGCCTATGTTCTCATCTAGGAGTTTTATGGTTTCCAGTCTTACATTTAGGTCTTTAACCCATTTTGTGTTTATTTTTGTGTATGGTGTGAGGAAATGTTCTAATTTTATTCTTTTGTATGTGTCCTTCCATTTTTCCCAGTATCACTCACTGAAGAGAGAAAGTATATTTTCTTCATTATATATTCTTGCTTCCTTTGCGGTAGGTTAATTGATCATAAGTGCATGGATTTATTTCTGAGCTCTCTATTCTGTTGAATTGACCTATGTGTCTGTTTTTGTGCCAGTACCATGCTCTTTTGATTACTGTAGATTTTCAGGATAGTCTGAAGTCAGGGAGTATGATACCTCCAACTTTGTTCTGTTTTGTCAAGATCGCTTTGGCAACTTGGGATCTTTTGTGGTTCCATATAAATTTTAGGATTACTTGTTCTAGTTCTGTGAAAAATATCACGGATATTTTGATAGGGATTGTATTAAATTGTTTGGGGTAGTATGGACAACTTGACATTAATGATTTTTCCAGCCCAAGAAAATAGGATATCTTTCTATTTCTTTGTATCATCTTTCATTTCCTTCGTCAGTGTTTTGTAATTTTCAGAGTACAGGTATTTTACTTCATTTTATTTTATTTTATTAAACCCCCCCCCACCACCTCCCACTCCACATCAACTCTCCGGATCATCCCCATGCGCCAGTCCCAAGCATCCTGCATCCTGATCGAACATAGACCGATGCTTCGTTTCCCACACGACAGCACACATGTTTCAGTGCCATTCTCCCAAACCTTCCCCCCCCACCCCAAAGTCCAAAAGTCCATTCCATGCATCTGTGTCTCTTTTGCTGTCTTGTATACAGGGTTATCATCACCATGTTTCTAGATTCCATNTTCTGTTTAGAAACTCTGTTAAGAAATGTATAACTTCAAGATATCCCTCCTCAAGTGTAGTTACTTTTGAAATCAATTTCTTTCATCTGTGAGATTCACACTTTCTTTTCTCAGGTTTTTGCCGCACAGTTTTGTATAAAATCTTGGATGGATCTAATGTAGAAACTTACATTCAAAAACAAAACCAAAATCACTTTCTTTATTTGTATCCATGGAAAGAAATGGGTAAAAGGAGATTTGTAGAATACTTTTCTTAGCTTAGTTTGACTTATGATTAAAATTTTAACTTCTAAAACAGCTTATCTTTATGCCTCAAGAGAACTGGGTGAAGGCACAATGGATAAGGTGGTTTCATCTGAACATATCAACGTGATCAATGAGGCCTACATGTAATATGTCGCTTTATTGCTGTCTTTGATATATGGAGATGAGCGAGACGTACATTGTAGAGATAATTGTCTTGTTTTTCTATTTTAGTAAAATTGTTTTACAACATTGTGTTAATTNTGGATAAGGTGGTTTCATCTGAACATATCAACGTGATCAATGAGGCCTACATGTAATATGTCGCTTTATTGCTGTCTTTGATATATGGAGATGAGCGAGACGTACATTGTAGAGATAATTGTCTTGTTTTTCTATTTTAGTAAAATTGTTTTACAACATTGTGTTAATTTCTGCGGTACAAAGAATGAGTTAGCTGTATGTATACATAATACCTCCCCCCTCTTAGACCTCCCTCCCACCCACCCATCCCTCCTCACCCCTCTAGTTCATCACAGAGCACCAAGCTGAGCTCCCTGTTATACTGCAGCTTCCCACTAGCTATCTATTTTATACACAGTGATGTATATACCAGAGTCCTAATCTCCCCTTTCTTCCCCTTGACCACCCCCATCATGTCCACATGTCCAGTCTCTACATCTGTGTCTCTATTCCTGCCCTGCAAATAGGTTCATCAGTACCATCTTTCTAGATTCCACTTATATGTGTTAATATTCGATATTTGTCTTTCTGGTTTACTTCAGTCTGCATGGCAGATTCTAGGTCCATCCACATCATTACAAATGACCCAATTTCATTCCTTTTTGTGGCGGAGTAATTCTTACGATGCCTCCTTGGATCCCTTTGATCTACAAGAGAAAAGTCACAATTGTTTGTCCAGGTTTTACAGGCTCTTCCACTCTGTCCAGCTTTTCCTTCAGTACGTCTTCTATGTTAACTGCTTTGCTTCTCATAGGTCCCTGGACACTTTGTGCTCTCCACCTTTGCTGTACATTTTAGACCTGTGTCCATCCCTTCTTTCTATCCAACAGAATCCCATTCAGCCCTGAAGGGTCAGTTCAAGTTTCTCTTTTTCTGGGAGCCTTCCTTGCTTTATCCAAGTAGAAGTGGCTGATCCTTTCTTTGTCCAACTCACATTTTTAGTTAATATCACTATTCTTACCTTAAAGAATCACTCTGGATTTATTTGGCTATGGTCTACTTGACCTAACTGTTTGCTAGTTGCTTAAGGGTGGAGATTGTCTTGTTAATTCTTTTATGTCTTCTTTGACATGCACAGTGCCTGGCAGATATAGATTTTTTCTGTCAATGGGGAATGGAATGGGACTGGTCAGCTTTTTCAAGATTTAAGCCATAGGATTTGTTTCAGTGGTGCTTGGTTAAACCTCAGAGTTTCTCAACACCAGTTGCTCACTGGAACACATAGAGAGCTTTGGAAAAATTTCTGGTGTGTGAGCCCAGGGACATTGACCACACCTAATCTTCATGGATTTGGATTTAGTTGGTTTTAAGTGGAGTCCAGGGACTGTTAATAATAATAGTAATCACTTACATAGCTCTTACTATATGAGGCAGTATTTCAGGCACTGTTTTAAGCACTTCATTTGCATTAATTTATAAGCATTTTTTTTTGAAAGCCAATGTTGAGAACCACTACAGTCTGGCTAAAAGGCTAGAAAATATAATCATTGAGTTTGAAGTAGAATAATGACACAGAATGATAGAACTAAGCTGGATTATGTTAGCAGAGCCTGTATTTTTTGTTTGTTTGTTTTAGTTTTTAATTAAATAGGGGCATAAAAAAGCAATCCAATCCAAGTGTGTACACTTGTGATGAGTTGTGGTTAGATCAGAAAGAATTTTCAGTGACTGCAGGAAAAGTTCAGATTGCAGAAGGAGATGTTAAGCATTAAGAATCATTTTTCTAGCTGCAGGTCCAATTCTCATGAGACAGCACTTTATTAACCAATTTGCCATAAAAGTTTGTCTTTACTTGCTGGAGCTTTTCACTTTTGAAATGGAAGGGCTAATCTGATTTGACATCTTTGCAGTTACTTAAAAGAAGTGTAACATCTGGGGAAAAGAAAAGAGACTGTAATGAGGGAAGTAAAGGGATGTTATAAGAGATTGGGCTGAAAATGGCTCTAGGTTAAAATAGTAAGTGGAGAGCAGTAGAAGGGGGGAATTTTATGTACCATATTTAATTATAAAAACTTTTTTTCATACAAAACCCATTATAAAAATAGTTTGCTTTTGCATTGAAACATATTTTTCTAACTTTCTTAAGGAGCGTGATTAGTATGGTTTGGGCCACCCTCACTGCTCATAGATTCCTTGCTAACCTTTCTGGGTGTTTTTTTCTTTCTTCTCATTCATTCTTTCTGCCTACTAGTTATCTGTCATCACTTACCGGAGTCATGCAGGGAAGGTTAACCTCAGTGAGACAAGGGACACATGGTCCTGGACCTGGAATGAATGTGCGCACTTGGGTGGCACAGGGGGTAGGAAGAGTCTCACACAATCCAGTGAATCCAGTGTCTACAGAGCAAGGCAACAGGGACTCATCTGATGGCAGCCACTGGGTATCAGTGGAAGCTGGGAGAGCACGACCACGTGGCAACCAGATCTAGCAAGACTGGAAGATGCCCCCCAGACAGGCCATGGCCATAGTGGTTGGATTTTACTTCTGGTGGTAGATGAGGGTTGTTTCAGGAGTTATCTTCTATCCCACATGTCCTGAGGTGTCAGTAGGGCTATAAATAAAGGGAAAAGCCAAGGCCTTAATTACTAGAAGGTAGTCTTAAAATCGGAGAAGGCAATGGCACCCCACTCTAGTACTCTTGCCTGGAAATCTCATGGATGAAGGAGCCTGGTAGGCTGCAATCCATGGGATCGCAAAGACTTGGGCACGACTGAGCGACTTCACTTTCACTTTTCACTTTCATGCACTGGAGAAGGAAATGGCAGCCCACTCCAGTGTTCTTGCCTGGAGAATCCCAGGGACAGGGGAGCCTGGTGGGCTGCCATCTCTGGGGTCGCACAGAGTTGGACACGACTGAAGCGACTTAGCAGCAGCAACAGCAGCAGTCTTAAAATAAGACAAACAAGTATTAGCCAATGGGCACAAACTGAGAGGCAGGTCAGTCACAAAACTGACTTGTTCCTAGGTCTCAGAATCAGACCAGAGTTCCTTAAGGGGCCATGTTTCACTTATAGGTGATGATGGTCAACCCGTTTAGATGTAGGTAGAAGATGGATGCAATGTCTGACATACAGAAAAAGCACATCATCTTAACACCGACCTCTGGTCTTTCTGATCCATTTCCTTCAATTTTTTCCCTATCAGTTATAGAACAAACCAGTCTCATCAGTCTGAAACGCAAGCCTTCTATAGTCTGGTTTCAATTATTTCATTTTTCACTTTTCCTTACCATATCTTCTTTCCGCAACTTGCTTTGCTTAGAGCCTACAATTCTATAATCCAGACTAGTTAAATATTCTTCTTTGTCTGAACACACCCCTATACTTTACTGGCTTGATGCTTTTCTCAAAAATGTCTCCTTGTCTACCCATTATGTAGAAACCATTCCTAAATACCAAATGTTAGCGGTAATTTATTTTTTCTCTTTTTTTAACCACTGTACTATTGACATGCCTTTTCAAGCAAAGCCTCATGTTGGTATGATTCATCTTAACGCTGTTCGTGAAGCCCAACATATTGGAAAGACAAAAACACAGGTTTTTAGAGACCAAATTTGTTGACCTTATTCTTTGACATTATATATATTTTAAAAGTCACATTCATTTACACATTTTGAGTTTTTGTAGACTTTATCAGACTTGAAGAAATCCGCATATACTTTTTGAATGAACTCTGATGTCTAATCAGTAGACAAGAATAGTCTGAAAAATTCAGATTTTTCAGAATTTTAATATTTAGTTGCATATCATTTGTATGTATATTGCAAAGCTGACCCTTGAACAAGGTAGGTTTGAATAGCGCAGGTCCATATACATGTGGACATTTTAAAACAGTAAATCCTGTAGAATTTACTACAGATTTACAACCAAGCACTACATGATGCTTGGTTGGTTGAATCACTGCATATGGTACTACAGATACAAAGGAACTACATAGATGGAGGGCTGACTATAAGTTATATGTGGATTTTCAACTGTACAGAGGGTTGGTGCCCAACTCATGTTGTTCTGGAGTCAACTGAATATTTATCCTGCTATGTAATACAAAGACATTTGTGTATAATTGGATTTTCATGATATTCAGAAGAGGCAAAACCATGGTAAAATCATGTATTATGAACTTAAAAGGCAAATAATTAGCTTGGATTAAAACATTCAACAATAGATCTACTCCTTACTGTCAACCATTAGTTTAGAGTAATAGCAGTTCCTGGATGATTGCCTATGAATGAGAAGGGGTTGATCAATATTCAAAACTTACCCTCAGTTTCATAGAGATCAATGGCTCTCAAGCAGGAATGATTTTCACTTGCCTTTAAGGTGTGTCTGACAATGTCTGGAAAAATTTTAGGCTTTCACAAATGTGGGCAGTGTTACTGGCATCTAGTTGGTACAGACCAGAGGTACTGCTAAATGTTCTGCAATGCGCAAGCTAGTTCCCCACACCAAAGACTTAATCTGGTCCATAATGTCAGTGGTGCTGAGGCTGAGAAACTGGATATAGACCAAGACTAATGTTTGGTCTATTGAACTTGACTTTATATATATATACACACAATACTATGTAGATATGCTTTATATATATAATACTTAAAAATACAATATAAAATATATACAATAAATATGATATAATAGCCATACATTATACATAACATATGTACAATATGATGTATATAATTTTTAAATGAAATTATAAGCCATAGAGATTTATTAGTTTCAGAAAGTAAACTAAAGTTAACCAAAGTACACATTACATAAAGCATAATTAAGATGTAGAATAATGACCTTTCAGAGATTACAAATTTTTTTTAATATATATTTTATTGAAGTATAGTTAACTTACAATGTTTCAGGTACACAGCAAGGTGGTTCAGTTATACAATACACATATATTATTTGTGAAGTTATTTTCCATCATAGGTTATTTCAAGATACTAACTATAGTTCCCTATGCTATACAGTAAACCTTTGTTGCTTGTTGCATATCTATTTTTTATTTAGAAATCTATCATTCTATTCATACTACCTCAAAAAAGTGGAATCAAAATGTCATAATTTTTTTAGTTAGGCAAAAATTCATAAGTTTTCTAATATATATATATTTTATATATGTATACAAAAGCTTTTCTACTACACATGATAAAGACTTGAGAAAGAACATCAGAAAAAAAAGAGAGAAGAGATGGAGAAATTGGAGATCATAAACTAAATGAAATGGGAGCATTGCATATGAAATAGAAAAAGTGAAACAAACTCGATGAAAGTAAAAGATCATCAGATAGTCCAGTTGTTTTTAAACATGGCTGCTCATTAGAAACATACCTGGGGCTCTGCAGAAAAAAAACAATACCAGAGCATTTGTATTTTTCAAAAAATTTCAAGATAATTCTGATATACCTCTGAATTTCAAAAAGTGACAACTGGTTTTTCTATTAGATCCTAGTTTTGGTAATATAGAGTTCTATTATTTTTCTATCATGTTGACCAACATGATACAATGGTATTAAGTGAGTAATAGTTACATAGTCACAATAGTAAAAAATGTTTATGTGTTTTCACAATCAATAGCCAGACAAAAAATAAAAGATAATTACAATTGTAAACCGTCCTGGGAACATGATTAACTTAACAGTATAAAATAATTACATACAACTTGGGGGAGGGAATCAAGCAGAGTAAGTGGCAGTGCATACATACACATGTTTTCATCCAACCAGTCTATGTCTTTTCATTGGCATATTTAGTCTATTTACATTTAAGGTAATTATTGATATATATGATCCTATTACCATTTTTTAAATATTGTGGCATTTATTTTCTGTAGATCTTTCCCTTCTCTTGTGTTTCCTGCCTAGAGAAGCTCCTTTTAGCATTTGCTGTAAAGCTGGTACTGAATTCTTTTAACTTTTGCTTGTCTGGAAAGCTTTTGATTTCTCCATCAAATCTGAAGAAGAATCTCTCTGGGAAGAATTTCCTTGGTTGTAGGTTCTTCCCCTTCATCACTTTGAATATAATTTCTGTTGAGAAATCAGCTGATAATAGCCAGATGGGTGTTCCTTTGTATGTTATTTGTCATTTTCCTCTTGTTGCTTTTAATATTTTATCTCTGTCTTTAATTTTTGTCAGCTTGATTACTATGTGTCTTGGTATATTCCTCTTTGGGTTCATCCTTCCTGGGACTCTCTGTGCTTCCTGGACTTGGTTGACTATTTCCTTTCCTCATGTTTGAGAAGTTTTCTACTATTATGTCTTCAAATATTTTCTTAGGTCCTTTCTCTCTCTTCTCTCCTTCTGGTACCCTTATAATGGGAATGTTGGTGCATTTAATGTTGTCCCAGAGGTCTCTTGTGAGTGAGTGAGTGTTCACTCAGTCATGTCCAACTCTTTGTGACTCCATGGACTGTAGCCCACCAGGCTCCTCTGTCCATGGGATTCTCCAGGCAAGAATACTGGAGTGGGTTGCCATCAGGCTGTCTTTATTTCTTTTCATTCTTTTTTCTATATTCTGTTCTGCAGCAATGATTTCCACCATTCTTTCCTCCAGGTCATTTATCTGTTCTTCTGCCTCAGTTATTCTGCTGTTGATTCCTTCTAGTGTATTATTCGTCTCTATTTATTTGTTCTTCAGTTCTTCTAGGTCTTTGGTAATCATTTCTTGCATCTTCTCAACCTTTGCCTCCATTCTTTTCCCGAGATCCTGGATCATCTTCACTATCATTATTCTGAATTCTTTTTCTGGAAGGTTTCCTATCTCCACTTAATTTAGTTGTTTTTCTGGGGTTTTATCTTGTCCCTTCATCTAGGACTTAACTTTCTACTTTTTCATTGTGATTAACTTTCTGTAATATTGTTTTCATGTTAGCTACTGTAAGGTTGTGCTTCTTCTTGCTTCTTCTGTCTGCCCTCTGATGGATGAGGCTAAGAAGCTTATGCAAGCTTCTTGATGGGAGGGACTGGCGATGGGAAAAACTGGGTCTTGCTCTGGTGGGCAGAGCCTTGCTCAGTAAAGTTTTAATCTAATTATTTGCTGATGGGTAGGGCTATACTTCCTGGTAGTTGTTTGGCCTGAAGGGACCCAACCATGGGGTCTGTGGGCTCTGTGGTAAGGTTAATGGTGAATTCCAAGAGAGTTTATGTCAAGGAAGACCTTCCAGTTCCCCTGTCCTTGCGGTGAGCCCCTGCTGACCCACACCTCCACAGAAGGGCCTCCAAAATTAACAGGTCATTTTGGTTCTTTCTCCTGTGGGGTCACTGCTCCTCTCCTCTGGGTCTTGGTGTGCACAATTTTTTTTTTGTGCCTTCCAAGACTGGAGTCTCTGTTTTCCCCGGATCTCTGGAAGTTCAATAATTAAATCCCACTGGCCCTCAAGGCCAGATTTCCTGAGGATTCCCAGTCCTTTTGTCAGAACCCCAGGCTGGGAAGACTGACATGGGGTTCAGAACCTTCACAACAGTGTGAGAACATCTTTGGTATTATTTTTCTCTAGTCTGTGGGTCACCCATCTGGCGGGTATAAGATTTGATTTTATCGTGATTGTGCCCCTCCTACTGTCTCACTGGACCTTCTTCTTTGTTTTTGGACATGGGGACTTTTTTTGGTGGGTTCCAGCATCCTCCTGTCAATGACTGTTCAACAGCTAGTTGCAATTTTGGAGCTCTTGCAGGAGATAAATGCATGTCTTCTACTCTGCCATCTTGAACTGGAAGCCATAGGTTCTTATACTTAAATGTTCTGATATGAGTTTTGTGTAAATAANGGGGACTTTTTTTGGTGGGTTCCAGCATCCTCCTGTCAATGACTGTTCAACAGCTAGTTGCAATTTTGGAGCTCTTGCAGGAGATAAATGCATGTCTTCTACTCTGCCATCTTGAACTGGAAGCCATAGGTTCTTATACTTAAATGTTCTGATCTGAGTTTTGTGTAAATAAGTGAACCCAGTCTTCAGCAGAAGACATATGTTAATAATTCCCAGGCTTTTGTGGTGGTCATGTCAATTCTGATTATTTTTGTTCATGTTCACATGTGGTTAAGCTACATGTTTCTATGGTTTCTATGGTGTTTCTATGGTTTCACTGAGTTTCAGGATTTGCTTGATGGAGGAAAATGGGAAGATGGAAGTAAGGTGATGAGTCTTCTAATTAGCTTTGAAACTTTGAAACTTTCTTCCCTTTTAAAGTTTTGCATAACTTGAGCTTTTAATACTTATGTCAAGTATATATAACTCAAATGATTTATTAAAAAAACTGCAAGGTGAGGTCAGCATGCACTTTGAGACCAGGGCTGAAGACTCCACTCCGCCATTTACTTTTGCTGTTTGGTTTGGCCTCATCCATTAAACAGGATGATAAGCAGGGCACATATGCTGTGTGAACTGACCGGGCCTCCCAGCGGGCCTAAGCTGTGGACTCTGAGACCTGCCGCGGTGCTTTCATGTTTGAGTTCAAAATTCTACTTGTTAGTGCATAGCAGAGGCCAGGCCCTTCTAAGCTCAGCAGGAAGCAGCCACTTGGAAATCCAAAATGCTCATCTAGGAAGAAAACACCTTCAGTGGCGAAGGCTTTTTCATCTGTGATCTGCTTTTTTCTTTCTTTGTGTCACAGGGCTCCCAATTCCTGACTCAGCTTTGTGGGAAGTTCCCATTTTGAATCCAGTTTTGAGCCTCTGGGTTGAATTTCCTTCTGGCTAGCCTTGTGGCTGCTCCTGGAGGCAGAGAAACTACTCTCTGGATTTGTAAAGATCAGGAACACCAAAGCCATCTCTGGTGTTGATAGTTTTAGCTCTGGGCCAGGGGGTAGGTTTAGCCGGGGACTGTGGTCCTGTGATTAGTGGGTGCACTGATCCCATCAAGGATGAACATCCTCGTGAGATGATGTGAATCAGGCCACTACAATCATTTGTCTGGTTTTGCTTCTGTTGCTCATGATCATGGTAACTTTCACATTTTACACAGTGGTCCTGTGTTTTGGAGGCTCTAGTGGTTTTATGAGCTGGTCAGTGGCTTTGGAATCAGAAAGTATCTATCACATGTTGGCTGAATAAACTTGAAAGTTACTAACTCCACTGAGTCTCAATTTTCTCATCTCAAAACGGATAGAATAGTGCCTCCCTAACCAGATGAGATTAGATACTGTAATGTGTTGTGGTAAGAGTAGGTTCTCTAGAGCCAGAGTGCTTGAAATTCAACCCCAGCTCTTCTGCTTGGTGGTGGTGGTGGTGGTTTAGTTGTTCTGTCTTATCTGACTCTTTGTGACCCCATGGACTGTAGCCCACCAGACTCCTCTGTCTATGGGATTTCCCAGGCAGGAATATTGGAGTGGGTTGCCATTTCCTTCTCCAGCTCTTCCGCTTTCTAGCTGGGTGGTCTAGCTGGTCTTGAACACAGTGCTTTCCCTTTCTGTGCTCTGCTTAGTGCACGCTAAGTTGCTTCTGCTGCTGCTGCTAAGTCACTTCAGTCGTGTCCAACTCTGTGTGACCCCATAGATGGCAGCCCACCAGGCTCCCCTGTCCCTGGGATTCTCCAGGCAAGAACACTGGAGTGTGTTGCCATTTCCTTCTCCAGTGCATGAAAGTGAAAAGTGAAAGGAAAGTCGCTCAGTCGCTCAGTCCTGTCTAACTNTGCTGCTAAGTCGCTTCAGCCGTGTCCAACTCTGTGTGACCCCATAGATGGCAGCCCACCACGCTCTCCTGTCCCTGGGATTCTCCAGGCAAGAACACTGGAGTGTGTTGCCATTTCCTTCTCCAGTGCATGAAAGTGAAAAGTGAAAGGAAAGTCGCTCAGTCGCTCAGTCCTGTCTAACTCTTTGTGATCCCGTGGACTGCAGCCTACCAGGCTCCGTCCATAGGATTTTCCAGGCAAGAGTACTAGAGTGAGGTGCCATTGCCTGTTGCTTCAGCCATGTCCAACTCTTTGTGACCCCGTGGACTGTAGCCCACCAGAGATAATAATAGGATCCACTTAGAGAATTGTCAAGATTAAGAGACTGAATCACTTTGTTATGAAAGTAACTTTGCCTGAAACTAGCACAACATTGTAAATCAACTATACTCCAATAAAATTAAATTTTAAAAAAGGAGAGACTATATGTGCAGCACACATAGAGCAATGTTGGGTATCTTAAATACTTAGTAACTTTAATTACTTAATTACTTAGCTAAATGATTATTTTGAGGGTGAAAATACTTTCATAAACAGAGAAATTTTTTATGTCTTCATTCCATACATGTGCATTTATAAATGCATCACACCAGGGAAGCCCAGTATATAGAAACTTTTAAAAGCCCTAAATCATTGCATGATCTGGGTAATTTCTGTTTTCCATATGTTGAGAAACTATTTCAGATATATAAACAGTCACATATTAAAGTAGACCAATGTGTTTGGTCTAGTTTTTGAACTAAGAAAAGTTCAAGAAAAGTGTATACACACTTGCCCACATGCTTTATGATGGATGTAGACAGGAATTGGGTCTAATTATATCAAGATATTGAAGAGAAAGTATCGCAGCTCAAGAAGGTCAGAAACTCTTGGTTACAGATACACCTGCGAACTGAAGTTCCCTTTCTACAATGACTCTAAATGATCTGCTCTACAATTAGTAGGCGGCTCAGTTTGTAAAGATTCCACCTTCAGTGCAGGTTCAATCCCCATGTTGGGAAGATCCCCTGGAGGAGGGCATGGCAGTCCACGTCAGTATTCTTGCCTGGAGAATCCCATGGACAGAGAGCCTGATGGGCTATAGTCCACAGGCTACAAGTCACAGAGTGTCAGCTTGACTGAAGAGTCTGAGCATGCAGGCACAATTGGCAAGTTACACTGGAATTAATGAATTAATTAACTTGAAATGCAGTTGATGTACACTATCATGTTAATTTCAGGTGTACTATTACATAAGCATATACTTTTCCAGTAGTCATGTATGGATGTGAGAATTGGACTATAAAGAAAGGTGAGCACAGAAGAATTGATGCTTTTGAACTGTGGTGTTAGAGAAGACTCTTGAGAGTCCCTTGGACTGCAAGGAGATCCAANAAAGTAGTCTCCCCATTCTATTCCTCTGCCATCTTAGGACCACCCCCTCAATAAAATTTTTAAAATAAAAAAAATGTGATGTACACACACACACACACACACACACGCATGCACACACACAATGGAATTATACTCAGTCACTTAAAAAGAATACAATTCTGCAATTTGCAGCAACATTTTTGAACCTAGAGATTATTATACTCAGTGAGATAAGTCAGACAGAGAAAGACATGTACTATATAACATCATTTATATGTAGAATCTAAACAATAATACAAACAAATGCATATGTGAAACAGAAACAGATGCAACAGACACAGAAAACAAACTTGCAGTTACCAAAGGGGAGTGGAAGTGAGGAGGGACAAATCTGAAGTATTGGATTAACAGATACACACTACTGTATGTGAAATAAACAAGCAATAAGGATATACTATGTAGCACAGGGAATTATACCAATGATTTTGTAATAATGTTCAATGGATTATAATCTGCAAAAACATATATCACTTTGCTATACACCTGAAGGTAACACAATATTGAAAATCAATTGTACTTCGATTAAAAAAGTGTTAGTGCTTTAGAGCATGATAAAAATGCACATGGATTTTTAATCACATTAAACACAGAATGTGGTATGTGTGTGTGTGTGTGAGTGTATCTATACACACACAATAGAAGTTTTTACCATTAAAAGGAAGAAAATCTCATTTACAATGACACAGATGAACCAGAAAGCCAGTACTCTAGTTGAAATAAGCCAGGGAAATTTTAAAAGAAGCTGATTCTATAGAAATAGAGTAGAATGCGGCTACCATGGGCTGGGCAGGGGTGAGGGGCGGGGGGAAAGAATGACATAGGTCTAAGGGAACAGATTTTCAGTTACGAGAAGAGTAAATTCTGAGCATCTAATAGTGACTACAGTTAATAACACGCTATTGTGTACTTCAAAGTCCTAGAGAGTAGATGTTAGCATTCTTAGAACATCAAAGGTTTAATTATGTGAGGTAACAAATTTGTTAATTATATTGATCTTGATAATCATTTTACAAATGTATATCAAATCATGTTATACACTATAAACATATACAATTATATTTGTTAAATTTTCCCAATTACTCTTCCATAAAGTTTCAAAAAAATTTAAAGACAAAGTCAGAATGACTTAATAATTACTGATAATAACAGTAACAGCTATTATTATTAATTCAGCATATTTATTAGGATTCTGTAAGACTGTTCCTAAAGGAGCAGGGGAACAATAGTGAACAAAACAGCCTAAAGTTTTACTGTTGGTGAGTTTGTGTTTTAGTGGGAGACACATGATACACTAATTAAAATACAACAAAATGACAGAGAAAGCCAAGTGCTATAAAGAGATTAAAGGGATAGAGTCTGAAAAAGGCTGCTACTTGGGGTGGGTGATCAGGATAACCTCTCTATAGGAAGGACATTTAACAGAGAGCAGAAGGAAGAAAGCCAGTGGGCAGTTGCTCTACCAGGTGAGTGGGCAAACTTTGGAAATCTAAAGTACAGCTAAGGGGGAGGGTTTTAGGGTGGGGTGGTTTGTTACAATGGGAGGGAGAAATTTCCTTTATTATATTGGGTTAGTCAAAAAAGTTCACTTGGGTTTTTCCATAAGAGCCCATGGAAAAATCCAAAGGAACTTTTGACCAATCCAATTGTATCTTGGAAAAAAACTATGACAAACCTAGGCAGCACATTAAAAGGATGAGACGTCACTTTGCTGACAAAGGTTCATATAGTCAAAGCTGTGGTTTTTCCAGTAGTTATGTATGGATGCGAGAGTTGGATCATAAGGAAGGCTGAGCACTGAAGAATTGATGATTTCAAACTGTGGTGTTGGAGAAATCTTGAGAGTCCCTTGGACTGCAAGGAGATCAAACCAGTCAATCCTAAAGGAAATCACCCCTGAATATTAATTGGAAGGACTGATGCTGAAGCTAAAGCTCCAATACTTTGGCCACCTAACGTGAAGAGCTGACTCATTGGAAAAGACCTTGATGCAAGGAAAGATTGAGATCAGGAGAAGAAGGCGACAGAGAATGAAATGGTTGCATTGCATCATCAACTCAATGGACATAAGTTTGAGCAAACTCTGGGAGACACTGAAGGACAGGGAACCCTGGCATGTTGCAGTCCAATGGGTTGCAAAGAGTCAGACACAACTGAGAGGCTGAATAACAATAATGATATCTCCATTATTTCAGGTTCTGTTCATAATTATACAAGTAGTGGATCACTCATTAGTATATGTTTCTTCTGATCCTATAAACCACACTCTGGGCTCAGTGCTGGGGATGGTGGCTTATGACAAAGTAAATATAAAAGTTCACCTTGTGAAGGATGAGTGCATGGTGTGTGTAGGCCAGGGACATCCTGCCCTGTTTTGGGGAGTTTGCCTGAGGAGGTTGTGTTCTGGCTGAGAGGTAAAGGGTAAGAAGAGCTTGATGCTGCTGCTGCTAAGTCGCTTCAGTCGATTCGACTCTGTGCGACCCCATAAATGGCAGCCCACTAGGATCCCCCGTCCCTGGGATTCTCCAGGCAAGAATACTGGAGTGGGCTGCCATTTCCTTCTCCAATGCATGAAAGTGAAAAGTGAAAGTGAAGTCGCTCAGTCATGTCTGACTCTTCGCTACCCCATGGACTGAAGCCTACCAGGCTCCTCCATCCATGGGATTCTCAAGGCAAGAGTACTGGAGTGGGGTGCCATCATCTTACCAGTTGACAAATGGGAAAAGCAGCATCCCAGGCAGAGAGAGCAGGACATGTGAAAGCCCTGTGGTCACAGGGAACATAAAGGGTGCAGCTAAGAGCAGTGAAGTCTGGCTGGAGGGACAGCAGGATGCCGTGGCAAAGGAAGGGAGCTGTCCACTTGCAGCCCAACTGAGGACTAGGACTGGGCTATATTTTAAATGGGGCAAGTGAGGCAAGAATCTTTTATGGCCTCATTAATGTCACCCCACCAATACTGATTCCTGTAGCCTGTCATTTTTGTTAGTAGACCAATGGTTTAATACAGGCACAGTGGTAAGAAGTGAGAATTTTAGAGTCTTCAGTGGGACTGGGTTATTTAGTTCAAACCAGAGCTTTCTTTCTTATCAAAACTTTGAAGCTACCAAAGTATTTTAGGCCAGTTAGGAATCTCAGAGCTCAGAGATTCCTTAAGACCTTGGGAAGAGCAGTCAGTAGCTAGGCAGATTTCAGTGTGTCTCTACTAGTTTAGGTTTTCCTACAGATTTATTTTGATCCATCCGGTGAAAAATTTGACAGCTTTTAATTATCTAATGTAATAACATGAATGGGATTACACTAAGCAATGAAGTCTCCAATAATTCCCATTCCAAGATTAGTCCAAGTTATCTGTCTTTATGAGATCATACTTGTTTATTATCCAGAAATTCCAAATATATACTCTACGAAGAACTAGCCAGTGGTGCTAGTGGTAAAGAATCTGCCTGCCAATGTCGGAGACGTAAGAGACACAGGTTTGATCCCTCAGTTGGGAAGATCCTTGGAGGAAGGCATGTCAACCCATTCCCTATTCTTGCCTAGAGAATCTCATTGACAGAGGAGTTTGGCAGGCTACAGTCTATAAGTTTGCAAACAGCCAGACACGACTGAAGCAGTTTAGCATACTCGCACACACGAAGTAGCCTAAAATGTTTCTCAGAGTTTCAAATTCAACATGTGTACACCCGTGGTGGATTCATGTCGATGTATGACAAAACAATACAATATGGTAAAGTATTTAGCCTCCAATTAAAATAAATAAATTTCTATTTAAAAATAAAATCTGCTCTGAAAATGAAGTTGAAGGAATTATACTGTTTTCGACACTGGAATTGGAGTAAAATATAGAGATAAAAAAATAGTAACCAAAGATTATATTTGGAGAGTATTTTCCATGAAAAGGATAATAAAGACCTGCCTAATAATGAATCCAATCATATAAAGAAATTTTGTGAAAATTCTGTTCCATCACAATCAATCCAGCGCCCACAACCACTTATCTGGCAGCTTAGATTCAGAAGAAAAAATGCTCTGAGGCACTTTCTGTAAACATTGAGAAAGAACTTTCTTCTATTAAATAAATTAATACCTGAGCAAACAAAGGCAAAAAGAAACAGCAGACTGATATGGGAAGATCAAGCTCATTAAACTCAGGGAAGCTTGCATGAAGCATTCCAGGTCAAATTAATTGGCTCAGAGGAGCTAATAAAAATTATACAGAGATTACAGACTACCAACAATTTCAGATATGTAAATGGCACCACTGTAATGGCAGAAAGTGAAGTGGAACTAAAGAACCTCTTGATGAGGGTGAAGGAGGAGAGTGGAAAAAACCTGCTTAAAACTAAATATTCAAAAACCAAAGATCACAGCATCCAGTGCCATCACTTCGTGGAAAATAGAAGGAGAGAAGTTGAAGATGTGATGTATTTCCTCTTCTTGGGCTCTAAAATCACTGCAGATGGTGACTGTAGTCATGGAATTAGAAGACGGCTGCTTCTTGGCAGGAAAGCCTAGAAAAACCTACACAGTGTGTTAAAAAGCAAAGACATCACTTTGCTGGAAAAGATCTGTAAATCAAATCTATGGTCTTCCCAGTAGTCACATACTGTTGTGAGAGCTGGATCATAACGAAGCCAGAGCAACAAATAATGTATTCTTTTGAACTGTGGTGTAGGAGAAGACTCCTGAGAGTCCCTTGGACTGCAAAGAGACCCAACCAGTCCATTCTGAAGGAGATCGGCCCTGGGATTTCTTTGGAAGGAATGATGCTAAAGCTGAAGCTCCAGTACTTTGGCCACCTCATGTGAAGAGTTGACTCATTGGAAAAGAGTCTGATGCTGGGAGGGACTGGGGGCAGGAGGAGAAGGGGACGACAGAGGATGAGATGGCTGGATGGCATCACTGACTTGATGGGCGTGAGTCCGAGTGAACTCCGGGAGTTGTTGATGGACAGGGAGGCCTGGCGTGCTGCGATTCATGGGGTCGCAAAGAGTCGGACACGACTGAGCGTCTGAACTGAACTGAACTGATAATGGAGGAGAATATAAAAAAGAATGTATAGAATATATTTATACGTAGGTATAGCACATACATATGTATAACTGATTCACTTTGCTGTGTACTTGAAGCTAATACAGCATTGTTAAATCAACTGTATTTTAGTAAAAATTGTTTAAAAAGAGAGGAAAAAAAAAGGTTTAGTGCTTTCAGTAAGCTAAAATATAAAGGGATTGTCTTTCTAGAAAACATCTAGAAAACACAGATGTTTTCTAATTAGTTCATCCAAATAAATCCATAAAATGTTTTGCCTTATTTATTTAATGAACTTAAAGAAATGAAATGACAGCTTTTAGCTTTGCACGTGCTTGGAAAGATTTTCAAAGAAATGGTGGCATCACGATGAAATTAGGGCATGAGGAGGAAGGATCTTCACAACTTCAAAATAGAAAAGCATATTTTAAATTGTTCAGGTTTTCCAGTTCATTTGGCCTGGGCAGCTTCCTGCAGGTCTTGTTATAACTACCATGTTAAATTTAGTCATATGTTCAGAAAATGGAGAAAAATGTTCACCACTGGCAGGTGAAAACAGGAAATAAAAATATTGACTCGGGATGTTCCCAGGACAATTAAACAGCTAATGAAAGGACTGTATTTCCTAAGGCCACCGTGAATAGGAATGTGGGCATCACTACCTCATTTGGCATCCAGTTGATTCCAACTCATGGTGCCTATAATTTCTGGCTATGCAACAAGGCAAAATAGCTTGCATTACAGTGAAATAAAAAAAAGTGCTCCCTAAAGGTCTTATATTTTTAGGATGACAGCAGAACTTTTCTTCTTTAGGAAACACCTGGAATTTTTGAAAATGCCCAGTCTTTCATTTTTATTCTAGGTCTAAACAAAAGGAGTGTATACCTAATCACCAGACACTTTGTTTCCTTAGAGCATTAAGCTTTTCAGATCTAATATGACCTCCAACTAGAATTGTTAGAGGTGATGGTAACACTATCAGAAACTAATATATCATTTGTTCAGGTTCCAAATAGAACACTATGATAAATTATTGGACAAGAATGTCTTTATGGAAAAGCTATTCAGCTAAGAATTGTATGAGGCACTATGAAAAAAAGAGAAAAATAGTGTTTACATTTTTTTATCTAGAAAAGTTAAATTTGGTGGAATTCACTGAGAGGTGCTGACTTTTTAAAAAGCTCTATTTTATTGTGGTATAGTTGATTTACAGTGTTGTGTTAATTTCTGCTAGACATGATAAATTTTACTTTCAGAAAAATATAAAGGCGGTTAGCCATTTTTGGTAGTGGTTTTCAAGACTAATGGCAAAATGCATGAAGTATTTGCTCAGAATGCATTTTGATGAAGGTTTTAATCATTCAAACAGTGGCCAATTTTTTGGCCAAAATTGTTTGTTGAGTCCCTTTCTTACAGATGACGTCAGAAAAACAACTTTTGTAATAAATTACATTTAAGGGATTAGATGGGAACTCTCAGTGCCAGGGAAAGGGAGCAGAAAGGGGAAGTTTCAAAAGCAAGAGAGTAAATCACTGAGGTTCTCAGAGGCTAGGAGTCTCAGAGGGACAGCCCCTTAAACTCCCACCAGATAAAGAGATGTTTGGGAACATGAGAGGTTGGAGGACTTTATTTGCCACTTTCTTGGAGCCTGGGAAAATGACCGTGAGCCCTGCCTGACTACCTTGTCGTATAATCAAGATACCAGAATATTTGGCCCTCAAAATGAAGCAAGATTTACTTAGAAACCCGTGGTCCCTGAAGAGTTCTCTCAATGGGGATGAAGGGATGCCAGGGAGGAAGTAGGCGGGAGAAGTGGCTGCAGACACCTCAGAGGATGCTAAGTGGAAGGGCAGTTAGGCAAGAGGCTGAATGCCAGCCTCACTGTAGACTGCTCCACCCCCTTCCCATGACTAGACACCCCATGTGGTGTACATTGACTAAGTTTGTGTCTCACTTGAGTGAGAAAACTCTAAAGTGGCTGAGGAAGAAAAAAAAAAAAAACTTGGAATGGGTTAGCTAAGTTTCAGTCATCCAGCAACTAAACTCCATTAGAGAGAGATATGTTATGTTGCACATCTGAATTTTGTTAATTAAAAATATTGTACTTCCAAAGATTGCCATGACTTCAGAGAATGCGTGTATATGCAGAAAGTGATTTTGGAGCACTTGCTTGACACTAGAATCAGCTTCATAGTTAGGAATGTAAACTCTTCCACAAAAGTCCCCTTAATGGATTCAATGGAGAGAAGGAAATTACCAGATGTTGCTATGCTCAGAAATGTTCATATAACCTATCAGTTGATTGAGAATATTTAAAGTGATTAATGTTTTGAGTAAGAAATCAGCAAGATCAACCATCTCTTTCTGTCCACACATGTGCTCAGTCGTGTCTGACTCTTTGTGACCCTCTGGACTGTAGCCCTGCAGGCTCCTCTGTCCATGAGCATCTCCAGGCCAGAATACTGCAATGGGTTGGCATTTCCTCCTCCAGGGTATCTTCCTGACCCGGGGATCGAACCTGAGTCTGTTGTGTCTCCTGCACTGGAGGGTGGATTCTTTACCACTGCGCTACTTGGGAAGCCTATATCCATCACAAAATCTTCAGAACTTTGCCTGTCAATTTCTAGAAGTGACCACTTAAGATAATAGATTCTGTTTTGTGGATGGTGTTTGGAGTTGGTTCTGATATCCTAACTTTCTTCATAGGTATAAGACCAATGAAATAAAAACTATGCTTTGGAATAAAATTGCTATTTTTTTTGCTTTTATGACTTTTTAGTGTAATTAAAAAAATTTTTAGTGAGAATTTCATTTAAGAATACATTTTTTCACATACCTGGTAATTAATCGTTTCCTAGAGGGCTTTGGAGGCATCAAAGTTCTGAATAAGACTTGGATGGCTTTCCCCAATCACAGAATTGCAATGATCACTAAAACATATCATAGATCTTAGAGATTTATGTCTAGACAAGCTCTATGCTCTGAAACTTCAGTGACTTAAGGTACCTTCTGAATTTATATAGCGTACAGTAACCAAGGATTATTTTGCAAGATTTTGACTAGAAATTTGGAACGTGTTCAGTCATTGTCTTTCTAACCTTAGTCTCTTTTTTCTCTGAGTCAATTTTCAGATATACTTTCTTGATAGGAGTTATATCATACTTATTGCTAAAATTCCTAAAGATTACTTCCTCTTGGTTTTAAGTGACTAGTTATAAAATTGCATGTATTACCATGGGAAAACTGAGATGGGTGGTGTTTCTAACAGCCTGTAACTGGAGCCTGAAAGGATGAATTATATAAGTTAAAAAAGTTTTATTTATGTATTTTTTTTAAAGATTGTTTCTTTTGATGTGGACGATTTTTTAAAAAGTCTTTACTCAATTTGTTACAATATTGCTTCTTTTTTTATGTTTTGGTTTTTTTGACCAGGGAATGAACCTGCACCGTAAGTGCTGGAAGGCAAAGTCCTCACCACTGGGCCTCTGGGGAAGGTCCTCTGTATTGTTGATGTATAACTAACTGCACACATTTATAGTGTAAAATTTGAACATTTTGTCATATGTGTGCATCTGGGAAACCCGTCACTACAGTGAAGACAGTGAGCATATTCATCATGTTCGAGAGTGCCCTGTGTCTTTTGACAGCTCCTCCTTCCCGCCTTCCTGTGTCTTCTCTCTTCATTGCCAGCGATTGTGCTGAATCTACAGATCAGATTGATAGGAACTGACATTTTGGCAGTATTGAGCCTTCCTATCCATGAACATGGAAGCTCTCTATTTATTTAATGCTTTGATTTCTTTTATCAGAGTACTGCAGTTTTCCGCATACAGATCTTGTACCTATTTAGTTAGATTTATCCTTAGGTTTCATTTTTTGGGTACCAGTGCAAGTGAAGTTGTGTTTTTAACTTCAGANAGATTGATAGGAACTGACATTTTGGCAGTATTGAGCCTTCCTATCCATGAACATGGAAGCTCTCTATTTACTTAATGCTTTGATTTCTTTTATCAGAGTACTGCAGTTTTCCGCATACAGATCTCGTACCTATTTAGTTAGATTTATCCTTAGGTTTCATTTTTTTGGGTACCAGTGCAAATGAAGTTGTGTTTTTAACTTCAAATCCACTTGCTCACTGCTGGTTGTTGACAACACTTGGTATGGTCAGTTTTTAAAATTTTAGCCAGTCTGATAGCTGAATAGTGGTATCTCATTGTAGTGTTAATTGTACTTCCTTAATGATTGATAACATTGAACATCTTTTCCTGGATATGTATTGCCTGCCTTTTCCTATATTTGCTGATATTTGTATTGCCATATATATTTCATGCAGTATGTGTTAAAGTCTTTTAAAATTTTCTTCTATATAACTCAAAGGTCCCAAGACCATCCACATGCTTGGTGATTCATTGGGAATACTCACAGGCTGCAAAGTCAGAGGTACTCATGAGTATGTTTTAGGACAGTGATCATCGATAGAAAAGGATGTACTAGGTGGTCTGGAGGAACCTGATGCAGAGTTCCAACATGCTTCCTCCTAGGAGGGGTTACGCCCAACACATTCCTTTCACCAGTCCTGAGATGGACCAGTATAGGTGCAGTATTTTGGTCCAGGGAAGCTTGCTTGAGACTCGAGAGTCCACAGTTTCCATTTAGGGCCATTCTTACAGGTACTTGTTGCTGACATAACCAGCTATAGTCCCAAAATTTCAGAAGAAAAGTAGGTAGTTATCATGAATCACATTTTTTGTACAGTCATGGCAGCCTGGTGCAACAGGGTACAGTGCCCAAGTTGAGCAAGATAGCCTTATTAATGTATAAAACGTTCCAAAAGCCAAGTCCCCAGATACCAACCAAAGGCCAACACTGCAAACAGATCCTTCCAAAGATTTGTTGTTGTTATTCAGTTGCTAGCACATGTCTGACTCTTTGTGACTCTGTAGACTGCAGCAACCCAGGTCTCCCTGTTCCTCACCATCTCCTAGAATTTGCCCAAGTTCATGTCCATTGAATCGGTGATGCTATTCAAACATCTCATCCTTTGCCCCCTTCTTTTCCTTTTGCCTTCAATCTTTCCCAAAGATAGCAACCTCAAAAATACTGTGTTAACTCTTGATAGACACATGTACACACTTTTATTTTCATCAAAACATTCTGATTACTATGGGACATCCAGGAAAAAGTTAGGGTATAGTGAACCAGAAAAAAAAAAAAAAAGCATTGGATTGAGAAAAGTTACAAGTGTAATATACAGGGCAGTAAAACTTCTAGGCATGCGGTATTTGCCTTGGGGCCATAGACACTGGCATGTGGGTCAGAAATACGTTTATAGTATTAAAGTAAGAAATCCACTTCATTTAAAAATAGAACCTGCTTTAACTGATGAGACATTGAGCCTGGGAACAGAGTGAGATTTACAAAGATAGAAAACTTTCTCCAGATAATTCTTTAGGATGGCTGAAGGCCCATAGGGCAGACTGGAGACTAAGTAGAAAATGAATCCAGAGGGAGGTTCCAATGTGGTGGCACCTTAAGACCAGGGAAGAAGTTTGGGATGGATATGTTTTCCTCACCCAGGAAAGCTAGAGGGTCTGACTTTGGAGACATGAATCCCTCTATATAAAGCTGTGGTGCTGTCTTGAATTTACTCTGATTATAGTTTTTTTGAGCAGCTTGCCTCAAATTCTCTATCTTTCTCCTCATGAAGGCTTATTCAGTTCATTTCAGTTCAGTTGCTCAGTTGTGTCCGACTCTTTGCGACCCCATGAATCGCAGCATGCCAGGCCTCCCTGTCCATCACCATCTCCCGGAGTTCACTCAGACTCACGCCCATCGAGTCAGTGATGCCATCCAGCCATCTCATCCTCTGTCGTCCCCTTCTNATATATATATTAGAGAAGGACATATATTATGATGAATGAGACTGATGAATAGTCACTGGAAGGAAGTCTGATGGAACCTGGGGGGTGCCATAGAGCCTCAAGGGGGTGCTATGGATCCTTAAGAGGGTGCTATGATAAGAGCTGTCTTTTTGCTTTTTTAATTCATTAAAAATTTTTTGACTGTACAAGGGTCTTTTTTGTGGCACACAGGGGCTGCTCTTGTTCATGTGGGGTGAACTATGGCCCCAAGGCATGTGGGATCTTGGTTCCCCAACCAGGAATCAAACCTGTCCCCTATATTGGAAGANGGTGCTATGATAAGAGCTGTCTTTTTGCTTTTTTAATTCATTAAAAATTTTTTGACTGTACAAGGGTCTTTTTTGTGGCACACAGGGGCTGCTCTTGTTCATGTGGGGTGAACTATGGCCCCAAGGCATGTGGGATCTTGGTTCCCCAACCAGGAATCAAACCTGTCCCCTATATTGGAAGATAAATTCTTAACCACTGAACTACCAGGGAAGTCCCCAAGAGCAGTCATTTTTAAATTTCATATCATTGCTTTGTCTACCACTGCCATAATTTCACTGCCCACCGCACTTCCTCATAGTACCCTGCAGCCTTCTGCTTACCCCATCAAAGTTCTAAGGATTCCCTACTATGCCCTCCTGTTCACTAACCCCCTTCCTTCCTCCGTTCATCAGGATTAATCCTGCAACTTATGTTTTGATCAGACCTTCCAAATGCACAAACTCTGGGAAGAAACTGAGTGGTAGAAAGACGAGCATGTCTGAGACTATTGATCTTTTACCTTCATGGTTTACTCCTTTCTTAGTGTACAGGACTGTCTTCTGAACCCTGTAGGTAAAGTTCAGGAGTTGGAATTTTAGGTTTTGCCCAGGGAATCTTGAGTCACAGTTTTAGAGTTGAGCCTTGAAGGCTGCAGTCCATGGGGTCGCGAAGAGTCGGACATGACTGAGTGACTTCACTTTCACTTTTCACTTTCATGCATTGGAGAAGGAAATGGCAACCCACTCCAGTATTCTTGCCTGGAGAATCCCAGGGACAGCGGAGCTTGGTGGGCTGCCGTCTATGGGGTCTTACAGAGTCAGACACAACTGAAGCGACTTAGCAGCAGCAGCCGCAGCAGCAGCATGACTATAGTTTAGAACTTTTAAAAAAAGGAATGAGTTCATGCAAACCCCAAATTTAAGACTTCCCTAAGATGTGGAAAATCTTCTGGTTTCTATTACCATGACATTTCCTTTCCACCACATCTAAATATTAGGTGCCCACCTGTTTGGGTACCAACCTTCCAACATATCTCGACACACTTCCACACTACCATTGGCCCTAAAACCAGTCCATGTACCTGGACTTTCAGTAATGGAAACGGTTCTATTATTTTCATGCACAGCGGAGTAGAAAAAATATGGCAATCAGATCTATGATTTGTGAGTGCTTTAAAAAGGTGGTTACTATGTTGAGTGTATCTAGTTTGTTCATGTATCCAGGCACAGGTCTAAAAAGATTTATTTCTCTTCATTATGTCAACATTCCTAAGTGGCACCGGATGAAATTTCAGACTGGGACATGGTTACCCTGGTTACGTTCCATTATGCATTGTGAAATGTTAAAGAGAGAAGGATTTGTGTTTGTGTTTTGTAAAAATTAGAATTAAAATCTCCTTAAGGGCAGGGACTTTTTGTCTGTCTTGTTCACTGGTGTCTGTCAGCACCCAGAGCACTGGGGGCTCTGAGTCAATAATTATTGACTGAAAACAGCTTCACCATATGTCTTAATCTTTGCAATGGAATTAGGTGCTAGAAATATTGTGCCATGTTTCCATACTTATCACCTGAGTCTCCTCACCCCAACCTCCAACTTATTTTCTACCATAAAATGATCAGAATTCACCAGGATATAGCAAAATCTATATAACTATTTTTAATATCCAGAAAACTGTGGGCGGAAAACAAAATTAATCTTGGTACTGAATGTCTCAAATAATATCCAGACTTGAATGAAAGTGTGCAGTATACACTATCATGACCACCATATTAGCAGGTGCCAATTTGGTCAGTTTATTTGGCTGATAGGATATTATTTCATAGAAAGCATTGCTTTTGCTTTATAGTTTGGGTAACTAAAGAAGGAAACAGATTTTCTCTTGCTTTTGACTTCTTAAGTTTTAGAAAGGGGATGGATACAGGAAGTCGGACTCATCCTTGTCTCTCTATGAAGATAACTTAAAAAAATCCTGAAATATTTGGGAGTTTAGAATCAGAAATGATGGCATATGTTGCTGTTCTCAACAGCAGAAAGTGAGAAACTAGTTGGATTTCCTTGGAGATGAAAAGGACCCTGTTTCTCGCTGCTCTTTTAGAGGTAAAAAACACCACTGACTCTGTAATGTTAGATTTGACCTAGGTTAATAAATGCTTGCTTGTTTTAAACTAATTTAGACTTCAAGTGAGCAAACTTCTTGTTTTGGTGTGATTTTATTTTAAAGGTTTGGAAATATCCTGAAAATCTCAAACAAATATCAACATATACCATGTTATATTTTGGACATCTGATTATTTGATGAGATGTGGACCTATATTGAGTCTGAATACAAATTTTATAACTTTAATTTTTGCTCATGGGATTGTACATTTATTGCAGGAAGGGCAATAACATTGAGAAGTGGTAAAATTTGGTAAATGCAAAGACATTTTTCTTTGTTTAAAAAAATCTTTAAAAATAATTTACTGTTTAAAGTCACAGTGATGAATTATAGGATTTATGACATATGTAGAAGTAAAATGCATCATAATCACAGCATAAAAGATAGAAAAGAGAGATGCAAGTATACCGCCATAAACTTTTTTTACGGTACATATAATGATAAATGGCATAAGGTCAGTATGTGATAGGTTACAGAGTTATGTTGTAATCTCTGATCAACCATTATAAATGAAAAAATTAAGGATGGCTAATAAGTCAGTAGAATAGATAAAAGGGAATAAAAAATATTTAAGATGAATGAGGTGCAAAGAACAGATGGGACATAGAAACCTTTAGAAGGATGGGTAATTTTTAACCAAATCATGTTTATATTTATAGGATTAGATAAAAATGTATTGTAATGGTATCACATGTAAAAATCAGACTGACTAAAAAGTAAGACCCAACTATGTCCTGTTTACAAGAGACTGATTTTAAATATAAGATCATAGGTACATTAAAGGAAAAGGATAGGAAAAGCTACATCATGAAAACACATCAAAAGGAATCAGAAGACTGTATTTTAATGTCAAAGTTGACTTTAGAAAAGAAATATTACCAGGAATAAAGAGAGATTACATTTTGATAATTGATTTATCCGAAGCATCTAACTACCGAAAATGTTTATGCAGCTAACATCTCAGCTTCGAAATACAGCAAAAATGGATGAAACCAAACACTTTATTGTAAGCTTTTAAGTTTCTCCACATGGATTCTCCTACTACTGGAATGTTCATGAATCTAAATTCCATGGATGAAAAGGATTTACTATCTAATATTTAAACCATTAATATTTGTACTGTTCTTGTGAAGATAAAATCTAATATCTAATGTTAATGCATTCAGAAGTATTAATTAAAATATTTACTCAAGAAATACTTAGTATGTGCCAACTACATACCAAACACTTCATGTATATTAATTAGCATAACAATTCATATTACACATAAGAAAACTGGGACTCAGTGAGATTACACACTTGCCCAGGTCACACAGTAAGGAGCACAGACAAGATTTGAACTCAGATCTGTTGGCTTGAAACATATACATGTTTTTAATAACTGTACTTTTGGTCTCCATATAAGCGACAGTCATTCTCTGAATCATCAAGGAGTTTGTATAGGAAGGAAGTGCCATGTGTTGGTTAACCAGTCCTGCCTCAGAGAACTGTTAAACACCACCCCACTTATTTCCAGTGGGAACCCCATTCATTAGGATTCACAAAGGCTGCTGCTGCTAAGTCGCTTCAGTCGTGTTCGACTCTGCGACCCCATAGACGGCAGCCCACCAGGCTCCCCCGCCCTGGGTTTCTCCAGGCAAGAACACTGGAGTGGATTGCCAGTTACTTCTCCAACTAGCAGAGTCTAAATACCTACAAGAAACCATGCAAAATTTTCCGTAAAGAGTACTATAATTTTAGAAGTCTGTATTTAATACTACCGTATTAATAACGGGTTGGCCAAAAAGCTTGTAAGAGGTCTTCCATGCTGTTGAAATAGTTGTAAGTAGATGGTTTGAAAAAACTTGAATGAACGTTTTGATGAACCCAATATTTGTCAGGGTTTCTCTTGGTGGCTCAGATGGTAAAGAGTTTGCCTGCAATGCGGGAGACCTGGGTTTGATCCCTGGCTTGGGAAGATCCCCTGGAGGTGGGTATGGTAACCCACTCCAGTATTCTTGCCTGGAGAATCCCACAGACAGATGAACTTGGCAGGCTACAGTCCATGGGGCTGCAGACACGATTTAGCGACTAAGCACGGTACAGCACAATACTTGTTAAGTGAATGAATAGATGTTATTTCTCCTGTCAAACAATAATATTATCAGGGCTGGAAAAGTTTAGTTGCTCAGTTGTGTCCGACTCTTTGCGACCCCAGAGACTGTAGCCTACCAGGTTCTTCCATCCATGGGATTTTCCAGGCAAGAATACTGGAGTGGGTTGCCATTTTCTTCTCCAGAGGATCTTCCCGACCTAGGGATCAAACCCGGATCTCCCACACTGTAGGCAGACGCTTTACCATCTGAGCCACCAGGGAAGTCTTCAATTAACTTATTGTTGAAGTCTTAATAAGTCTTCTTGATTAATTTATGTGTCTAAAATAGCTAAAATAACGAGATTTGTGGAAAATATTGGTTTTTCTAGAATTGATAGAATCTTCCTATTGTAATATTTCCATGACCTTATTAATTAACCACATCTTAAGGAATTAGAAATGAATCAAAAAATATAGGAAGCACATTGGTTACAAAAATAGGGTTGAAATAAAAAGTATATGTTCTGATTGCAACCATAACTCAAAAACTATTTTGAGGATCATCAAAACATCAAAACCTATGACAGTCATCTTCATATTCACATCTCAGACCTGCTCACTCTTTAAATCTCTTGGAACAGGGCTAGCAGAATTGAAGTGTTGCTAAGGAAACATATTAAGCACAAACAGAAAAAGCAGAACAAGTTCAAAGGGTTCTGGGGACTTATTATAAAGACCTAAAACCTGCCAAATAATTGGAACAATAAAAGTGGAAAGTTAATTTCAAGCAAGGCTAAACATTTCAACCAGCTGCTGAGAAAATTTTGAAGAATATATACATATGGGAAAAGAGGTGAGGACTTTTAAAGATTCAAGTGGTTAATTAATGAAGACTGAAGCCAAATGCAAGCACTGGGAGTACAGCAGAAATCTGGTTTCTGATTTCACAAAGAGGAATTTGCTTTAATCAAATTTATTAGTAAGAAGGATGAGGGTAGAGAGAACAGGCTCCTTGAAGCAGTTGAAAAATAGACCAATATTCTAAGCTTTGAGATGTGATGTATTTCTTGGTCCAAGTAAAATAAAACCAGGGTGTTAAAGGAAGTAGAGACAGAAATAAGAGACTCTTTTTTATGAATAGTTTTACAAGTGCACTTAGCTCTGGAGAGACCCCCTAGGATTAGCCAATATGATGGGATTATTTTAAAGGGTCTGGGAATATACCAAGTGGCTTGCATACCAGTTGCCATCACTCATAAAAATGTGTTAAAAGGTATTTTGAGGGTCAAATGAAGAAACACTTGGAAACTTATTTGATGAAAGAATGCCAACTGACTTTTTTAGATGGGAAAGAGATGCTTCATTAACTTGTCAACATGTCAGAAAGGTATTATTTCTGAGGAAGGAAAGAAGTGTTATAACATCCTTTGCATTTTGATAGTGGGCAATTTATTGACATGCTTTACGGGGGTTAAAATGATCCTTTCTCTTAAAAGTGGCATAATGGGAAAATGGGTAGATTGAACTGAAACTTGCTTAATGGGAAGAAACAGAGGTCATTTGTCAACTGAAGCATCGCTAGTTCAGAACATCACTGCAATCTCTAGAGGACTTTGTTTAGGCAGCCATGGGAACAGTCTCTCCTTTCTAGACATCAGTGTAAATTAGATGCAAGCACCGTGTGTGTAGGCAGACTCATATATACTTGATGTGTGACTATAAGTTTCAAAAATTTACTTTTTAATAAAATTTCAAAACTAAGGGAAAGATAGTCCCATCTGAGACATCAGTTTGGCAGCCTCTATATTCATTTCAGGGATCCTGCCTTTGGATAAGTCATTCTTGGAATTTCTCTTGTGGAATTGTCCCACAAGACCATGGCAAGCTTTAAAAATTATATTTAACAAAGAAAAATGTTCATACTTTGAGTGCAAATATTACATTTGGGAGAGATCCAACAAAAAAACCAGAGTCTCAGCTGGTAAAGAAAGTGAGAGATTAAACTGTTACTAATTAAAAAAAAAAAACGGGGTGTAACTATTAAGTCAAGAAAGGGACATTCTTTTGTGGCTTGTAATCTGGTTTTCAAAGTCATTCCCAAAGCATTTGAAACATAGTTTGATCAGTGAGGTATGGTTGTAACAGGACAAAGGATTCTCAAGGTGATGGCTTTGAAAGATAAATTTAGTATAAGTCCTAGTATGTTGGCTAGAAAGCCAGTCTTATGGTGTTTATGGTTTTAACTTATAAAGAGAGAGAAGTAGAGGGTGTTGATCTCTAGTGAAAATTTCTTGATGATTTTAAGACATGGGAGCAATACACAATTAAATTTTTATAGAACAATAAAGAGTCAAGTTTTTGATGTAATATATAGAGAGGAAAGAGTATGATACCTATTGGAAGGCCAGAGCTGGGGCTATGTGAAACTCAGATCAGTCACTTTGACAAAGAGGGTTGAGGTGGGATAAATTTGAAGTTTGGGATTAACTTATACACACCAGAATATATAAAACAGATAATCAACAAGGACTTACTGTATAGCACAGGAAAGTCTCTCAATATTCTGTATTAAACTTATACAGGAAAAGAATCTGAAAAAGAATGGATGTGTATATGTAACTGACTCATTTTGCTATGCAACTGACTCTCATACAACATTGAAAATCAGTTATACTCCAATATAAGATAAAGGTTAAATAAAAAAGTCAAAGAAAAAACTTTTAAAAATGATAAAAAAGAAAGCAGAAAGAGAGAGCGAGGGAAGTAAAAAGAGGGCAAATGTAAGAAGAAAGAAAATGAAGAAAAGAAAGAAAAAAGGAAGAAAGGAAAAGGTAGACGAAAGAAGAGGCCAGCTCTTTCTTCATCCAATATAACATAAATTTAAGATTAAGTAAGTAAGTGAGTAAGTGAAGTTGCTCAGTCATGTCCGACTCTTTGTGACTCCATGGACTGTAGCCCACCAGGCTCCTCCATCCATGGGATTCTCCAGGCAAGATTACTGGAGTGGGGTGCCATTTCCTTCTCCAGGGGATCTTCCCGACCTAGGGATTGAACCCAGGTCTCCCGCATTGGAGGCAGATGCTTTAACCTCTGAGCCACCAGGGAACTCAAATTTAAGATTAGTGGAGTCATAATTAATGATGTATCACATCTTACAAAACTGACAAATTCAAGAAAAATAGAAAATGAAATGACAATAAATAGCAAATTTTCAAGTGTGGCAATTTTGAAGAACATCTGCTAATGTGTATGCATTCCTGTTGTTGTTCAATTGCTAAGTCATGTCTGACTCTTTGTAACTCCATGTTCCTGCAAATATATTCATTTATCAAAATAGAGCTCATTTTCCATCTGTGCTAGTATTTTCTATGCGATGGATCACGGGGGCTCTGGATATCCTAGAAATGTGTTTATTCTAAACAAATATGAAAACTACAGCTTAACTGGGCCTTTGAAAGACTACTTCAAACAAATGGATTGAAAAGTTTAACACACACACAAAAATAGAGTTATGCTTACTTTTGGAAGATGGGAAAAATATTGCTGTTCAAACTGGAGAGGGATTGTGAGGTTCCAATGAAATACTGTATGAGAAAGCTCTTGAGATATCTAATACTTGGTAAATATAATGTCATAGAAAATATTTTATGAGGGAAAAGTATAAGTGTATAAAGACACTGGACTTCCTTGAAACATTAAGCTGTTACTTGAATTTATCAGAAGAAAATATGAACTTTGTCACAATTTTTGTTTATGTAAATGAAAGAGAAATAGTACTTGCCTTCCAGTTATCACATGGAAATACAAACTAAGTGAATATTTGCAGGAATGTCTGGAGAGAAAGGTCCTGTATGAAGTGTAAGTTTATTTTACGTGAGGTGGCCTGGCAGGTGCCTGGCATAAAGCCAGGTTATAATTCATACTATTTATTATGAGTGTGGTTAGTAGTCATGTACCAGGATTTGTCTTTCAATCTAATACTTTCATATTTACAGATTTAGAATTTAGATTTGAGCATATTCTCTTGTAAAAATTCTGATGCTTTACTTCCTTAGCACACTAACCATGGAACAGAAGATCCTAGAGAAGGGAAAAATAACCTGCCTTTAGCAACAACAAAAAAGTCCACCAAGTAATGGCAAATATGACTTGAACAACATGATTTACTCTGGGCACAAAAGAGTAAGAACAAAAGACCTGTCCTGATTTTCAGAGTTCTAAATTGCATATTGAAATTGAGCATATAAAAAAATACAAGCATTACACAAAATGCCCTGAGCTTCAGAGGCATTTTTCATTTGGCAGGGCAATATTCTCAAATAGCTAAAAGAGTGAAAATTTGTCTTTCCTTTTTCTTCTGTATTACTGGATCAGGCTAGTATGTGCCGTAAATTAGCCCATTATGCCCAGGGTAGGATATTGAATAGTCTTATTCAATTGTTATAAAAATGGCAGTAATACCTTTTAGAAATCAGACCCTTTTCCAGTCTCCCTGGTATTCTGCAATGTGCAGCCAGTGAGTGTATGGACTGGGCTTGACCCTGTGAAAATTCAAGCTCTGAGCTGCAGCAGAAAGGAGTGAGAACCTTGTGGATGCTGGCCCATAAGGCCAGTACCACAGAAAAGCCAGCCCGTTTCATTTGACAGGGTCCAGAATCTATCTTTATTGAGGCTTCAGAACACCAAGGAGGTAGACGCACTGCAGCCTCAATCTTCACATATTAGCCGCTCTTTCTCTCTATCACGTGGAATGTTTCCAAAATGTCTTCTCCATTTTATTTATTTATTTACTTTTTGGCTCCTGAAGCCAGAGACTAGAACTATAGTTTGATGGGATAAGAGCAGTAACTCACACTTCACTTCATGGACATTTCATGAAGTACCACACTAGTTACTCTGAAAATTGCCTGCTTCTCGATCCAGACAGAGATATTCTGTGTGAATGTGTATAAGAGAAATGGCCTTATTTAGATATTTAAAATCTATTTATGACATACATGTATTATTTAAGGTTTATGTGTTAATTTGGGTGGGGGAAGGGTATTTGCTACATTAAGCAAAATTTGGTAATCTCTCTTCGATAGAACCCAATCTATGCCAAGAATGGCTGGCTAGAAGGGCTGGAAGAAGTTCAGGTGAGATATTAGCCTGACTGAAGGCCAAAGTGTTCTCTAGGTAAGGGGATAATAAACCATGTTCATGGGGCAGTTTGTTTATAAATATTGATGTGACTCACAGGGTTATGAATTTATATAGGATAAAGAAAGCTTAATGATTTTCAAGACAAAGCCCCATATCACTGTTCTGTTTCAAATTTAAGGAATGTAAGGGAATTGGTGAGAGTAAGTGTATTTAATTCAGGAAACTGTTTTTGAGTTAATTAATGGTGGGTGCTTTGCGTACTGCATGGAGTAAAAGCATCAAGAATAACTTCATGATTTATAAGGCCTAAATTGTACATTCATGTCATAGGTTTGTATTTTAAACTTAAGGCTCTAAATTTCATCTTGACACTTTAAAACATTCTTAGAAAAAAATGGAGCATAAGAATAATAATAGTGGCTTAAGAAATGGCATCGAGTGTTTACTTTTGTCCCTGGAAGACTAATGAAAGGAGGTGAAGAGAAGATACTTATCTTCATACCGTTTATTCAGATATTTATGAATTCTCACTATAGGTCAAGAGCCATTCAAGGAAATGAAGACATAAGGATGAACAAAATGGACAAGGCCTTCGTAGATCTTATGTTTTTGTAGGGGAAACAGATGGTCGGCAAATGTCAAGTCGATATGGAGTATGTCAGAAAATATTTGTGGAGAATAGCAGACATTGCTCTTTAGGGTGGGTGGATGGGTAGGGTAAGGACTGTTAATTTTATATTAAGTTATCATGGAAGACCTCAGAGGCTAGGTGACTCACAGATAAGGGTTCTGAAAGGAGCTGAGGGTACAGACCATATATACGTGTGAGGATCAAGACTTTGAAAAATTGATCCATTTATATAAGAAGATTGCCATTGTAGTGTATAATTGAGGCTTTAACGCATTACACAATTATCACTTCTTTTTAATTGTTGGAATAATTAAGTTCCAGTCCTTTTGCAATTTGGTGATTTTAAGGCAATACCTTTGGCCATATTCGCTACACTGTGGAATGGATATCCAGGGAACTTACTGACTACTAATGGCAAGTTTGTATCCTTAAACAGCTTCGGTTCCAAACCCCTGGGCTTTCCTGGTGGCTCAGCTGGTAAAAAAAATCCACCTGCAATGCGGGAGACCTGGGTTTGATCCCTGGGTTGGGAAGATCTTCTGGAGAAGGGAATGGCTACCCACTCCAGTATTCTGGCCTGGAGAATTCCATGGACTGTATAGTCCATGGGGTCGCAAAGAGTCAGACAACTGAGTGACTTTCACTTTCACTTTCATCCCAAACCCCAGCCTTCCTCCCCTGGTGACTACCATTTTTCTCTCTGTTTCTAAGAGTTTGGCTTTTTTAGATTCCACATATAAGTGATATCATATGATATTTGTCTTTCCCTATCTGATTTATCTTACTTAGCATAATGCTTTCAGGGTCCACCCATGATGTTACTGGAGTATGAAGACGTTAAGAAAAAACTTGGTCTGTTTTAGGAACACACAGTTCACTCCACTCCAGTACTCTTGCCTGAAAAATCCCATGGATAGAGGGGCCTGGGGGGGCTGCAATTCATGGGGTTGCAAAGAGTTGGACACAACTGAGTGACTTCCCTTTCACTTTTCACTTTCATGTATTGGAGAAGGAAATGGCAACCCACTCCAGTGTTCTTGCCTGGAGAATCCCATGGATGGGGGAGCCTGGTGGGCTGCTGTCTATGGGGTTGCACAGAGTCAGACATGACTGAAGCGACTTAGCAGCGGCAGCAGCATATATATGTTATATATAAACTCCCAATTTATCCCTCCCTCCCCTCCCACCTTTCCCCTTTGGTGACCATAAGCTTGTTTTCTATGCCTGTGAGTCTCTTTCTGTTTTAGAAATAATTTCATTTGTATGATTTTTTAGATTCCACATATATATAATATCATATGATACTTATTTCTCTGTATAATTTACATCACTCATGATAATTGCTAGGTCTATCCATATTGTTGCAAATGGCATTATTTCACTATTTTTCACGGCTGAGTAGTATTTCATTGTATATATGCTGTCTCTTATACACATCTTCAAGACAAAGCCCCATATCACTGTTCTGTTTCACATTTAAGGAATGTAAGGGAATTGGTGAGAGTAAGTGTATTTAATTCAGGAAACTGTTTTTGAGTTAATTAATGGTGGGTGCTTTGCGTACTGCATGGAGTAAAAGCATCAAGAATAACTTCATGATTTATAAGGCCTAAATTGTACATTCATGTCATAGGTTTGTATTTTAAACTTAAGGCTCTAAATTTCATCTTGACACTTTAAAACATTCTTAGAAAAAAATGGAGCATAAGAATAATAATAGTGGCTTAAGAAATGGCATCGAGTGTTTACTTTTGTCCCTGGAAGACTAATGAAAGGAGGTGAAGAGAAGATACTTATCTTCATACCGTTTATTCAGATATTTATGAATTCTCACTATAGGTCAAGAGCCATTCAAGGAAATGAAGACATAAGGATGAACAAAATGGACAAGGCCTTCGTAGATCTTATGTTTTTGTAGGGGAAACAGATGGTCGGCAAATGTCAAGTCGATATGGAGTATGTCAGAAAATATTTGTGGAGAATAGCAGACATTGCTCTTTAGGGTGGGTGGATGGGTAGGGTAGGGACTGTTAATTTTATATTAAGTTATCATGGAAGACCTCAGAGGCTAGGTGACTCACAGATAAGGGTTCTGAAAGGAGCTGAGGGTACAGACCATATATACGTGTGAGGATCAAGACTTTGAAAAATTGATCCATTTATATAAGAAGATTGCCATTGTAGTGTATAATTGAGGCTTTAACGCATTACACAATTATCACTTCTTTTTAATTGTTGGAATAATTAAGTTCCAGTCCTTTTGCAATTTGGTGATTTTAAGGCAATACCTTTGGCCATATTCACTACACTGTGGAATGGATATCCAGGGAACTTACTGACTACTAATGGCAAGTTTGTATCCTTAAACAGCTTCGGTTCCAAACCCCTGGGCTTTCCTGGTGGCTCAGCTGGTAAAAAAAATCCACCTGCAATGCGGGAGACCTGGGTTTGATCCCTGGGTTGGGAAGATCTTCTGGAGAAGGGAATGGCTACCCACTCCAGTATTCTGGCCTGGAGAATTCCATGGACTGTATAGTCCATGGGGTCGCAAAGAGTCAGACAACTGAGTGACTTTCACTTTCACTTTCATCCCAAACCCCAGCCTTCCTCCCCTGGTGACTACCATTTTTCTCTCTGTTTCTAAGAGTTTGGCTTTTTTAGATTCCACATATAAGTGATATCATATGATATTTGTCTTTCCCTATCTGATTTATCTTACTTAGCATAATGCTTTCAGGGTCCACCCATGATGTTACTGGAGTATGAAGACGTTAAGTTAAGAAAAAACTTGGTCTGTTTTAGTAACACACAGTTCACAGTACTCTTGCCTGAAAAATCCCATGGATAGAGGGGCCTGGGGGGCTGCAGTCCATGGGGTCACGAAGAGTCAGACACGACGAGGCGACTTCACTTTCACCTTTCACTTTCATGCATTGGAGAAGGAAATGGCAACCCACTCCAGTGTTCTTGCCTGGAGAATCCCAGGGATGGCGGAGCCTGGTGGGCTGCCATCTATGGGGTCGCACAGAGTCAGACACGACTGAAGCGACTTAGCAGCAGCAGCAGCAGTTGTTTCAAAAAATTTTCTGGAGTGTTACATAAATTAGTTAACATGTGTAAAAAGTATCTAGGCATGCTGGCCTCTAGGTCTGTTGTTAAGTGTGAATTCTATGTTGGGCACTGGAGAAATGGGCTTTCTTAGAGAAATTGTCCTAGTTCTGTATAGGACTTTTTCTTTATTCATGGATCTAGTTCTTTGCTACCCACTGATTTTTTTACCTTAATACAAACTGTTTTTGAGTACTTAGTATGTGCTGAATATAGTGCTAAATTGTTGCTTTTGTTTAGTCACTCTGTCCTGTCTGACTCTTCTGCGACCCCATGGACTGTAGCCCGCCAGGCTCCTCTGTCCATGGGATTTCTCAGGCAAGAATACTGGGGTGGGTTGCCATTTACTCCTCCAGGGGATCTTTCTGACTCAGAGACTGAACCCAGATGTCCTGCACTGGCAGGTGGACTCTTTACCACTGAGCCACTAAGGAAGCCTGTAGAGCTAAATTATGTACACACATATCTTTAAAAATTTTTTATTTATTTTTAACACCAAAATATTTTGTATTGAGGTGTAGCTGATTAGCACTATTGTGATAGTTTCAAGTGAACAGCAAAGGGACTCGTCCATACATATACATGTATCCATTCTCCCCCAAACCCACTGGCACGTAACAGTGAGCAGAGTTCCATGTGCTATTCAGTAGGTTCCTGTTTCTAATCCACTCTAAACACAGCAGTGTGTACATGCCCTTTCCAAAATCCCCAACCATGCGTTCCCCCTGGCAACCATGAGTTCATTTTCTAGGTCTGTGAGTCTCTTTCTGTTTCACAAGTAAGTTCATTTGTATCATTTCTTTTTAGATTCCACATGTAAGGGATGTCATATGGTATTTCTCCTTCTCCATCTGACTTACCTTACACAGCATGGCACTCTGTAGGTCCATCCATGTCTCTGCAAATGGCCTCATTTCATTCTTTTTAATGGCTGAGTAATATTCCATTGTATATATACACCACATTGTCTTTATCCATTCATCTGCTGATGAACATTTAGGTTGTTTCCATGTCTTGGCCATTGTAAATGGTGCTTCAATGAACACTGGGGTACATGGATCTTTTCAGGCCATATTTTTCTCTGGATATATGCCCAGGAGTGGGATTGCAGGGTCACATGACAGCTCTATTTTTAGTTTTTTATGGAACCTCCATACTGTTCTCCATAGTGGCTGTACCAATTTACATTTCTGTGTACATATATATCTTACTTAATCATTTTCTCAGTCTTTTTTGCTGAGAAATCAAAATTTAAAAAATTATTTTCTTAATTTAATTTTTATTTTATACTGGAGTATAGTTGATTTACAGTGCTGTGTTATTTTCAGTGCATAGCAGTGTGACTCAGTTATACATATATCCATTCTTTTCCAGGTTTTCTTCTCATAGACATTATTACAGAGTGTTGAGTAGAGTTCCCTGTGCTACACAGTAGGTCCTTGTTGACACTCTATAGTAGTACATATATATATAAGAGAAGGCGATGGCACCCCACTCCAGTACTCTTGCCTGGAAAATACCATGGATGGAGGAGCCTGGTGGGCTGCAATTCATGGGGTTGCAAAGAGTTGGACACAACTGAGTGACTTCCCTTTCACTTTTCACTTTCATGTATTGGAGAAGGAAATGGCAACCCACTCCAGTGTTCTTGCCTGGAGAATCCCATGGATGGGGGAGCCTGGTGGGCTGCTGTCTATGGGGTTGCACAGAGTCAGACATGACTGAAGCGACTTAGCAGCGGCAGCAGCATATATATGTTATATATAAACTCCCAGTTTATCCCTCCCTCCCCTCCCACCTTTCCCCTTTGGTGACCATAAGCTTGTTTTCTATGCCTGTGAGTCTCTTTCTGTTTTAGAAATAATTTCATTTGTATGATTTTTTAGATTCCACATATATATAATATCATATGATACTTATTTCTCTGTATAATTTACATCACTCATGATAATTGCTAGGTCTATCCATATTGTTGCAAATGGCATTATTTCACTATTTTTCACGGCTGAGTAGTATTTCATTGTATATATGTACCACATCCTCTTTATCCATTCCTCTGTTGATGGACATTTAGGTTGCTTCCATGCCTCTGCTATTGTAAACAGCGCTGCAGTGAGCATTGGGGGCATGTATCTTTTTGAATTATGTTTTCTCTGCATATATGCCTAGGAGTGGGATTGCTGGATCATACGGTAGCTATTCTTAGTTTTTAAAAGAATCTCCATACTGTTCTTCATAGTGATTGTGCTAATTTACATTCCTACCAACAGTGTGGGAAGGTTCCCTTTTCTCCACACCCTCCCCAGCATGTACTGTTTGTAGACTTTTTGATCATGGGCCTTCTGACCAGTGTGAGGTGATACTCACTGTAGTTTTGATTTACATTTCTCTAGTAATTAGCAACATTGAGCATCATCATTTTCTCAGTTTGAAGGCTGAAAGTCATTGAGATTAAGTTGTCCAATATACAAGCCAGTGAGTGACCCAAACAGAATCAGCACTTTGTTTCTCGACTGATGCCATATTGCAGACAACTTCAGTAAGGCTTGGATCGAAGTTGTGCTTTTCTTGTATTTAGTATCATGTAATAGTGGAAACAGTGTCAGGCTTTATTTTGGGGGGCTCCAAAATCACTGCAGATGGTGACTGCAGCCATGAAATCAAAAGACGCTTACTCCTTGGAAGAAAAGTTATGACCAACCTAGACAGCATATTCAAAAGCAGAGATATTACTTTGCCGACTAAGGTCCATCTAGTCAAGGCTATGGTTTTTACGGTAATCATGTATGGATGTNTTTATTTTTCTGGGCTCCAAAATCATGCAGATGGTGACTGCAGCCATGAAATCAAAAGACGCTTACTCCTTGGAAGAAAAGTTATGACCAACCTAGACAGCATATTCAAAAGCAGAGATATTACTTTGCCGACTAAGGTCCATCTAGTCAAGGCTATGGTTTTTACGGTAATCATGTATGGATGTGAGAGTTGGACTGTGAAGAAGGCTGAGTGCTGAAGAATTGATGCTTTTGAACTGTGGTGTTGGAGAAGACTCTTGAGAGTCCCTTAGACTGCAAGGAGATCCAACCAGTCCATTCTGAAGGAGATCAGCCCTGGGATTTCTTTGGAAGGAATGATGCTAAAGCTGAAACTCCAGTACTTTGGCCCCCTCATGGGAAGAGTTGACTCATTGGAAAAGACTCTGATGCTGGGAGGGATTGGGGGCAGGAGGAGAAGGGGACGACAGAGGATGAGATGGCTGGATGGCATCACTGACTCGATGGGCGTGAGTCTGAGTGAACTCCGGAACTTGGTGATGGACAGGGAGGCCTGGCGTGCTGCGATTCATGGGGTCGCAAAGAGTCAGACACGACTGAGTGACTGAACTGAACTGAAAATGAAAGCTCCTTGTCTACAGTTGTTAAAAATTTAGCCTTTACACCAGCTTCATTAATTTTTGTAGATATATATTTTCTAAATTATATTTTTTGGAAAACTATACCAGAGCATTTAAAACAATTTTTATACAAAAAATGACCCCAATGGCCAAATAATTTTTAGAAACACTAGGTTATATGAAGATAAATAGGCTATTTGAATACAGGACTTCTTAAAAGTCTTTAAAATTCTAATGTGCATTGAACATCTGCAGGAGGTGAATGTTTTCAACTTATTTTTATCAGTAGAGAGACTGTTGTGAAACACCTAGTAATATTTCAATGAACTAATGTTTATAGAGGACAGTTTTGGAGATGATGCTTTAGTTATTTCAGTTCCTATGAGCATACTGCCCAGGTGCATAGAGTGCAGGGAGTCTGTGATACTTCCATGAGCATGTACCCTGGTTATTGCTTACAGCAAAGTATTTTCTTTTCTGTGCCGCCCCAATTTGAAGGAACTCCTATAACTTGAATTTTGGTGGTAAAATACAATATTTGGGTGAGTGACTTTTAGCTGTCCTTCCAGTATTTAGAAATCCCTTAGTGTTGATGTGTAGCTTATACTTACAAATATATGTCTCTTTTATCCTTTCTTACTCATTTTCAGTAGCTGGGACTAAGAAAGAGACAAAGATCTGTTCGTCTTTCTTTGTGCAGTTTGGTCTTTTAAACCAGACTCAAAAGTTATTGATGAGCTTCAAGTAGGGCTATTCTGGCTTCACAGGTAACATCACAATTTACTTTGAACAAATACTTTTATCTTTGGCTTGTAAATGAGCCTTCTGCTCGTCAGTATACCTTGATGGGGCTTTGGAGTAAGTTAACAACAAAAGAGGGCTTCCCAGGTGGCTCAGTGGTTAAGAATCCACCTGCCAAGCAGGAGATGCGGGTTTGATTCCTGGGTGGGGAAGATCCCCTGAAGAAGGAAATGGCAACCCACTCCAGCATTCTTGCCTGCAAAATCCTGTGGACAGAGGAGTGGGGTCACAAAAGAGCTGGACTCTACTTGGCGACTGAGCAACAGCAGAAGAGAGAAATGCATGGGAGACATGTCTAAAATGTCCTACATCCTCTTCTTGGGTTCTTGCTTTCTGGGGGTCCCAGTTAACTTGAGAAGACTTACTTTCCGAAACATCTTTTCACTCTTCAGAATTTCTCCGACCATGTGGTCAGCAGAACCTGAGTTGGTTGGTTCTGCTGACCACAGAACCAGATAACCATTTATTTCCATTCTGTTACAGTTTCTAATGGCTTCCCCAGTGGCTCAGATGGTAAAAAATCCACCTGCAATGCAGGAGATTGGGGTTCAGTCCCTGGGTCGGGATGATCCCCTGGAGATGGGGTTGGCAATCCTCTCCAGCATTCTTGCTTGGAGAATTCCATGGACAGAGGAGCCTGGTAGGCTGCAGTCCATGAGGTCACAAAGAGTTGGACACACTGAGCAACTAACACACACACACACACACACACACACACACACACATATTTTCTAGAAGTCAAGTGTTCCTTGGGGCTAATACTCTCTGTTGGAGCAAGTTGGCTCATTGTTTCTGGGCAGACTTCTCCTTCCATTCCCCCAGGTTCTTCTTTAGAAGATGTGACAGCTTCTACCAACCTTGATTTTTNACACACACACACACACACACACACACACACACACATTTTCTAGAAGTTAAGTGTTCCTTGGGGCTAATACTCTCTGTTGGAGCAAGTTGGCTCATTGTTTCTGGGCAGACTTCTCCTTCCATTCCCCCAGGTTCTTCTTTAGAAGATGTGACAGCTTCTACCAACCTTGATTTTTCTCTTGTGCTCCCATGGCCTGATGTCCCATGTTCGCAGATTGTGAGCCACCCGAGAAAAACATCTGGGCACAGCATACTGGGACCCTAGGGCCTGGTGAGATTCACAGATCGTTGCACACATCTTCCCAGAATCAAACCCACAAAGTGTTTCTGGTAGGAAATTTCTGTTATTCTCCTCAGGAAATGTATGCCGAAAGCCAGCAGTCACTTCTGTCCTTCAGATTTTAAGAGTGATTCACACTAAGGTGGCCAGAGCTGGCTAAAGGGTGTCATCATGGGCTGAAACCCTTCTAGAAATGGTAACTGTTGCCAAGATCCCAGCAAGGTTTTGAGGCAGCAGCCCCTTCCTGGCAGCAACTTCAGTCAGTGGGTAAGGCCTCCAACTGGGGCAGCAGGCCCTGTTGGCCTGGCGCCCTTTTGCAGCAGCTTTCAGAAGATTAGCTCATAGCTGAATCCTCTCAGTGGTAGAAGGCAATAGTGGTAAGTGCCCCACAATTCCTTCAAAAAAGTTCCTCCGAGTCCTTTGAAGTCATATTGGCCAAGCAAGTCTACGTCATACCATACCCTCCTGTCCTCTTAATTCCCTTTCATTCATAAAACTGTTCAGTTTTTGAGCTGGAAGAAAGCATCTCCAAGATCAGCACCTTATTTGGTAGCTGTGAGACACAGGCCTCAGAGAAGCGTCCTGATTGCTAGTGTTATAAGGAATCGGGTTCAACAAAAATTGGGATTTTTTTTTTTTTTAACCTGCTCCTTCCCCTGCAACCCCAACCAAGTCCAAAGCCATTTCTACCAGTTGCACTGCTACAAAATGCTCTGAATGTGAGTCCTGAGACAGGAGTTAAGTTCTTTGCAGGAAGCAAAGGAAAGTGACTCTGACAAAGCCAAGCAAGAGAAAAGACATAACCCGGGGCTCTAAAATGGATTGTCTTTCAGAACAGCAGACAGAGAGTCAGACCCGAGGACTCTCTTGTTGCCTTGTTGCCACTTGAGTTGAGAAGCAATTTTGATTTGAAAGCATATGGCAGATGTATTCCTAAGTATTTTATTCTTTTCGTTGCAATGGTGAATGGAATGGAAAGCTATGGCAAATAGGGACGTTACTGAGGTGATGGGAACACAGTGTGTCCCGGTTTACTTGTGGGTCCGGGTACTTTCCAAAAATTGGGATGGTTTGCTCGGTGACTGAGCTTGGTGATCCTGAAGAAGCTAAAGAGATACTACTAGCGTGCAACACAACTGTAACCCTGGATTTCTATTTATTTGATAATGTGAATAACTCTATTCATTGATGATTTTTAAAAGCACAAAGGAGGGTAATGTTTTGGCCTTTGTTAATAAATTGCTGAGTAATCACTATTCTTGTGTTACTAAAATTCAAGCTTTTAGCTAAACAAGTATATCCATTAACTCTAAAGTAACGTGTTTTAATGCTTCATTCTTTGTCTTAGTAAGATTTACAACATCTAATAATAAAATCCTTAAAAACATTTTTTTTTGAAAACAATTTAAAATTTAAAGGAGCCTTGGTTGGTGTGCCATGGCGCCCGTTTGGCCGGCAGCAAGGGGGCAGACAGGGGAGTTGGGTACACGTGGAGGAGTTTCACCGGTTGAATTCAGAAATAAGAATGTGAAACAGAAAACGTGGCGACAAAATCATCTGCAAGCCTTTGCGGGGAGCGTTCGCGAAGGACAAGGCTTTGCATTTCGAAGAAAACTCAAGATTCAACAAACTTATAAGAAATTACTCCGGAGGGAAAAGAAGTCTCAAACCCCAAGTGAATCCCCCTTCACAGATTGATATCCTGATCATCTGAAACATCTTTATTTGGCTGAAGAGGAAAAGACTCAGGAAGCAGCTTAGAAAAGCTGACCAGCCTCTGTCAGAAGAACAAGTTGATCAGCCTTTGCCAGAAGACCAAGGTAGCAATGACCAGGCTTTGTCTGAAGAACACTGTAGCATTGAGCGGCTTCAGCCAGAAGAACCGTGTAGCATAAGAATAAACTCCATTAATATTCCAAAGAAAAATAAAAAGAAAACATCAAATCAAAAAGCACAGGAAGAATATGAGCAGATACAAGCTAAGCGTGCTGCTAAGAAACAAGAATTTGAGACGAGAAAACAAGAGAGAGCAGAAGCTCAAAGGCTCTACCAAAAGAAGAAAATGGAAGTGTTCAAAATACTAAGCAAAAAGACTAAAAAGGGGCAACCAAACTTGAATTTACAAATGGAGTATCTTCTAAAAAAAATACAAGAAAAGAATTAAGTCAGACGTTGTTGCCTGACTAATCAACCATTACAATACATGCTTGCTATTGAGTTCTTTTGTATATGGAGTGTCCTTTGTAACATTAAATTTATCAACATAAAAAAAAATAAATAAAATTTAAAGGAAACAAATTGCCTATCTAAAGAAGGGGAACTGGAATGTGTTGTTTAGAAAATTCTATTCTGACTTGCTATCCTTTAAAGTATATCATATAGAAGGATCAATACTGACCAACTGTATTAGACCTATATTAGACCTATTAGATAGTAGACCTATATCATACAAGTCTAATATCTAATCATATATGATTTTCATATATCTTATTAAATATGATTTTTATCTTTTTTCCTCTGTTTCTAAGAGTATGGAATATTTGAGAAGTTTTCCCTTTGTCAAGAAGAATAGGAATATCATGTTAGATTATTATTTGGGTAACACATTCTATTTTAAATGTTTTATATCTACATTATGTCCCTTTAACTGTTTTATAAAGTTCAGTAAAGTATATTCATTTGGAAATGGAAACATTATGAAGTATCTGTAAGCAATCCTGCTTGTCAGTGCAGAGAGATGAACATTGATTGACTTTTTGAATGCATTTATCTATGGGAGCATTTATACACAGTGGACTTAGAAAATGATAGCATGCATGGAAATAAAATGCACATATTTTGTCTTCCTCTTTTTTTATAGACATAAAATCCATGTAACATAAAATTCACCATTTTAACCATTTTAAAATGTACACTCCTGTGGTTTTTAGTATATTCACAATACTGTGCAACTATTGTCCTAATTCTAGAACTCTTTTATCACCCCTTAAATAAATTCTATACCCAATGCTCCCACATCCCCTGGCAACCACAAATTTAATTTCTGTCTTTATGGATTTGCCTAATCTGGACATTTCATATAAATGGAATCATGTAATATGTAGCCTTTTTAACTTAGCATGCTATTTTCAAGATTTCAAGACCAGGAGCTGACTGTGGCTCAGATCATGAACTCCTTATTACCAAATTCAGACTGAAATTGAAGAAAGTAGGGAAAACCGCTAGACCATTCAGGCATGACCTAAATCAAATCCCTTATGATTATACAGTGGAAGTGAGAAATAGATTTAAGGGCCTAGATCTGANTTTTTTATGACTGAATAATATTCTTTTGTATGCACCACATTTCACTTATTCATTCATTAGTTGGTGAATATTTGAGTTGCTTCTACTTTCTGACATTATGCTTAATATTGCCATGAACATTCTTGTACAAGTTTTCATTTGATCCTGTTTTCAGTTCTCTTGGTTATATACATAGGAGTAGAATTGGGTCACATGGTATCTCTATTTTTAACTTTTTGAGGAATTGTCCAGTTGGACAGTGGCCAAACCATTTTACATCCTCACCAGCAATATATGACGGTGAGTGTTCCAATTTCTCCATAATCTCCCCTACATTTATTTTCTGCTTTATTTGATTTTATTTTATTTAAATTATAGCCATTCTGCAGAATATCTCATTGCAGTTTTGATTAGTACTTTCCTAATAACTAATGATGTTGAAATATACTAATATTCATCTACATTTTATGCTAAATGAAGTACCAAATGTAATTGAACAGAAAACTCAAGCAGTTTATGTAAACAGATATTATTATGCAAACACCATGTCAACAAGATGCAATTTCTAGTCTGTAACATTCATATTTTTTTTTCCTATAAAATTCCAGTTACATGTATGCACAGGTATATATGAAGTAGTCTCATGGAAGTTAATGGCTTCCCAGGTGGCTCAGTAGTAAATCATCCACCTGCAATGCAGGAGACACAGGCGCCCTGGGTTCGATCCCTGGGTCGGGAAGATCCCCTGGAGGAGAGAATGGCACCCACTCCAGTNAAATTCCAGTTACATGTATGCACAGGTATATATGAAGTAGTCTCATGGAAGTTAATGGCTTCCCAGGTGGCTCAGTAGTAAATCATCCACCTGCAATGCAGGAGACACAGGCGCCCTGGGTTCGATCCCTGGGTCGGGAAGATCCCCTGGAGGAGAGAATGGCACCCACTCCAGTATGCTTGCCTGGAGAATCCCATGGACAGAGGAGCCTGGTGGGCTACAGTCCATGGCATTGCCAAGAGTTGGACATGACTTAGTGCGACTAAGCTGCAGCAACAGCAGTGTGGAAGTTGAAGAGGAATCTGGGAAGTTGGAATTTTCAGCTGATTGACATAGACCTGAGTGACTTTCTGAAAAAAAGATGGATCTTTCAGTAACTGTCATGGGTGACTGCCTTCAACAACCTGTTATGTTCTAATTATTTTTTTTTCTTTCTTCTCTTCCAGACTGGACATCAGCTGTCACCCGACTTTCTGTTGTGAGTGTAATAATCCACTTTCAAATATGGGCCCTGAAGTTCTCTTCTAACAATCTGTTGAAAAGGTGTTTAAAATAATAGCAAATAGATGCTTAGTGGTTTTTGATAAGATTATATTAGGGCTTTAGAAGATGGATTATGCGATGACCATTCTGACTGTTTAGTTACTTCTCCCTTTTTGTTAGTAGGTTATTTTTGGAGACATGACACCTAGTATTTGATTGCAAACATTCCAATGACCTTAGTTTTTTAAAACACCTGATAGTGTGGACTTTTGATTCTTCATGCTTTTCTGAAACAAGTAGTTTAGATTATTAAGCAGGTGAATTTAATTCTAAAAAATTTCAGACAAGACTAAGATGGTCTGATGTCCCAGCAAACACTCACTGTGATGTTACATGGCTGATCTGTTGTCTGTCTTGATTTCCATGAGCCTTAAGAGGGGCTACTTACCACTTTTAGCAGATATTTGGTGGCAGTTAATGTACTCAGTTGCTACCTGTTCTTTTCAGAAGCAATTATAGGTCATGGGTTGCACTCTTAAATTAACAACACACTTGCCAGATCTTGCCAGCTCTTCAGCTGTTTTCACCTTTTAACCACCTGCAGACCCTACTCTTCCCTAAGATGCAGCTTAGTTGTGATAAATACTACCTGGGGTTTAGGGTAATATATGGCAATCCACTCCAGTATTCTTGCCTGGAGGATCCCATGGACAGAAGAGCCAGGCGGGCTACAGTTCATGAGGTCACAAAGAGTTAGACACAACTGAAGTGACTTAACACACACACACATGCATTTTCCTGTCTATGCACTTACTTGTAACTACAGCATTAAAACAGAATACAAACACCTTTATTTTTCGCTACTTATGTGTAAACCAGTCGCTTGTGTAAGCTCTACTGTTTACCTTGATTATCTGGTTTTACTGCTTCTTTGTTATGGATTGTCTGTGATGTCTGTTCAGTCAGTTTTGGGAGGGTTGCTTTTTTTCTGAAGAAAAATGATGCAAATGAGTGATTTAAGGAAGCTGTGTTTAAGTATCACTTATGGTAAGGCTACTTTGTTTTATCCTCCACTGTTGTGAGGCTAATACCGTCTGATATTTTGTTCCAAACCTCCACCCTCTTATCCAGGAAACTACCTTTCTTATTTTGATGATGATGGAAAGAAATGATCATGATGGTTTGACTCATTAGTCCTTCATTTAATGAAGTCAGATAAAAAAAAAAAAAAATAGCCTAAATCACGTCTGAACAATTTGGAAGGTGTTATCTCCAAGGAAAATAAAGTCCTCTGGCAATAATTTACAGGTTGTATGGAGAAGTTGCTATGAGTAACAGATTGGCACAGGCAAATTTTATTTTCCCAAGGGTTACACCTCCTCCCAGATTTCTACACATCTGTTTCTTTCTCAAGTTCATCTGATCACATGCACAGGTTTCAAAGTATGTGTGGTTACCAAATCTCATTTGATTTACAGGCTGCATATTGCCAAGCACAGGGATTGATGGGCATCTCAGAGATCTAAGGTCTGAACAAGGAGTGAGTGTGACTTGGAGGAGATTTTGGAGTAATAAAGTCATGCTTTAAACGAAGCATAGATAAGAGGAGAAGGCATCAGACCAACAAAATATTGTTACTATGCATAGAGAAAAAGAGAGAATTCCAAGAAGGGTGGGATGCAAAAGAATTATTGTGTGTGGGTGGATGTAGGTGAAAGATAAGGAGAGAAAATGAGTTTCTCTTACCTGAGTTGCTGGTCATTGGCCGAAACTGGTTCGTGGTGTTATTAACAGTGCAAGTTGACTTCTTAAGGGATTTTTTTTCCCCTTGCTATTTAGACCTAAGTTTTTCTTTTTCTTTTTAAAAATTTATCCTCCATTTGCATGGAGAATTCATATCATCTAGGATACATATTCTTTATAGAAGCTTCAAATCTTTGGGAACAATATTTCCTTTCCTAAACTTTCCTTAAATGTTTAGTTGTTAATAAAATAATAAATTATGAAGCAAACTGTGACTGTGTCAGACAAATCGATAACTTTTTCCAAATATAAACATAATCTAATATTGTAAAGTCAGTGTAAATACCTGTACCAGACATCAGCTGGCCCTTTATTTTGCTAAAATGATATGTGTAACACTGCTTTCTAAATCTACACCATTGATTGTAACTGCTAGAGCTGGAGATATCTATAAGGATTCATTAAAGTTTGAGGAAAGCAGTGCGTTGCAATGGTAAAAGCACATACTTGGCATCAGACAGGCTTCAGTTCAAATTCTGATTCAGTCTCTATCTGTGTAACTTTAGGCACATTGCTTCGTTTCCTTTAACCTTTGTTTTTTACTTTATAATACAAACACACACACACACATAATACTTGAAGAGCATACACAGTTCCCTCTGTATGTTGTTGTTCAGTCGCTGAGTCATGTCCTATTCTGCGACCCCTTGGGTTGCAGCATGCCAGGCTTCCCTGTCCTCTATTTCCAGGGGCTTGCTCAAACTCATGTTCATTGAGTCAGTGATTCCATCCAACCATCTCACCCTCTGTTGTCCCCTTCACATCCTGCCTTCTATCTTTCCTAGCATCAGGGTCTTTTCGAATGAGTCGGCTGTTTGCATCAGGTTGCCAAAGTATTGTAGCTTCAGCTTCAGCATCAGTCTTTCCAATGACTATTCAGGACTGATTTCCTTTAGGATGGATTGGTTTGATCTCCTTGCAGTCCAAGAGACTCTCAAGACTCCTCCAACACCACAGTTCAAAAGCATCAATTCTTCGGCGCTCAGCTTTCTTTATAGTCCAGCTCTCACAACCATACATGACTACTGGAAAAACCATAGCCTGGACTAGATGGACCTTTGTTGGCAAAGTAATGTCTCTGCTTTTGAGTATGCTAAGTTTGTCATAACTTTTCTTCCAAGGAGTAGGCGTCTTTTAATTTCATGGCTGCAGTCACCATCTGCATTGATTTTGGAGCCCAAGAAAATAAAGTCTTTCACTGTTTCCATTTTTCCATTGTTTTCTCATCTATTTGCCATGAAGTGATGGGACCAGATGCTGTGATCTTTGTTTTTTGAGTGTTGAGCTTTAAGCCAGCTTTTTCANCTAAATTTGTCATAACTTTTCTTCCAAGGAGTAGGCATCTTTTAATTTCATGGCTGCAGTCACCATCTGCATTGATTTTGGAGCCCAAGAAAATAAAGTCTTTCACTGTTTCCATTTTTCCATTGTTTTCTCATCTATTTGCCATGAAGTGATGGGACCAGATGCTGTGATCTTTGTTTTTTGAGTGTTGAGCTTTAAGCCAGCTTTTTCATGCTCCTTCACCTTCATCAAGAGATTCTTTAGCTCCTTTTCACTTTCTGCTTGCATAAGGGTGGTGTCATCTGCATATCTGAGGTTATTGATATTTCTCCCAACAATCTTGATTTCACCTAGTGATTCATCCAGGCCAGCATTTAGCATGATGTACTCTGCATGTAAGTTAAATAAGCAAGGTGATAATATATAGCCTTGACATACTCCTTCCCCAATTTGGAACCAGTTCATTGTTCCATGTCTGATTCTCACTGTTACTTCTTGACCTGCATACAGGTTCCTTTGGGAANTGGACGTTGGGTATCTCTTCACGGCTGCTCCAGCAAAGCACAGCCGCTGTTCCTTACCTTGAATGAGGGGTATCTCCTCACTGCCGCCCCTTCTGACCTTGAACATTTTTATGGCATATTACTTAGCCATAAAAAAGAATGAATTTGAGTCAGTTCTAGTGAGGTGGTTGAACCTAGAGCTCATTATACAGAGTGAAGTAACTCCTCTCTGTTCTTAATCAATCCTTGGAGGCTTTGTACTTGTTGTGGCCTCTGCCTGGCCTGCTCTCCTCTCTTATATTTCCACCACCCATTTCTTCATGTCCTTCAAGACTTTGCTCTTGGTCATTTTCTCAGTTGCTTCCTCTGATCCCCCTACTTAAAATTTCACACCCCAGTGCTTCCAATTTCCCTTCGTTTGTTCTGTTTCATTCTAGAGCCCCAATCTAAGCATCATTTAAAGCACTGTGTAGTTTAAAACACTTCTTTTTTTTTGTTTCTCCTCTCAAATGTCCCCATCAAATGTAAACTCTAGAATGCCAGGTACTTTTACTTTATTTATTTAATTTACTTTTATTTGCTTTATTCAATGCTGTAATCTTTCCAGGCCTAGAATATTGTCATATACCAAATGAAAACTGAATAAATATTTTGAATGAATGCAAAATGATTTAATAAATAGGTTCAGTGGACTAGCTTGAACACCTGGAAATGGTTCTAATTGATTATTTGGCTGATGGCCTCAAACCTGGACTTATCAGATGGAATGTGCCTGATGCAGCTAAAGTTCCAGAAATAAATTGCTATCTTTTTGTTGTTGTTGTTTGGTTTTGGCTGCATGGTGTGGATTACAGGAGCTCCCCGTCAGGTATTGATCCTAGGGAACCATGGCAGTGAAAAATGCCAAGTCTTAACCACTAGACTACCAGATAATTTCAATAAATTGATGTCTTGTGTAAAGATAAAGCCAAAAAATTTAGGGAAGTTTGGTATATCCCAACTTTGTTCCTTAAGAAAATGTAGAAACTACTTCTAGACATTGACAATCTCTGGCTAGGTGATCTTGGGCAAGTCACTTCACCTTTCTGAGCCTCAGTTTCTCACCTGGGGTGATTATGCATCACAGGTACAGTGAAGGTTTAAAATGAGATAGTGGGTACCAGGATTATAGTACCATTCCTATTTTTGCTTTATTTATTTTAAATATATCAAACCAATGGCTAATAACACTGATATTGAAAACATGACCTGCAACTATAGGTAGAGGGAGCATTTCAAAGGAAGTGCTCAAAGGAGCAGAACCAGGCCCAGTGCCCGGCATATGGGAGGTAAAGCACAGATGTTGACTTGCACTGCACGTGTGATGCTCCTGTTGGCAGAGACTGGCTGAAAACAGGGAATGGTTGCTGTATGGAGGCAAACAGGCCCTGAAATCAAGCCCAGAGGCTTTGGAGTGGGAGCACTGACTCCAAGACCCTAGAATGCCAGAGAAATAACTCCAGGGAGTATCAGATAGTGAGAACTCACACACAGGAAACCACTTGAATACAAGACCCAGCATCACCCAACCACCAGTAGCACCTTGTTCAGGACGCCTCATCTAAACAACAAACAAAGCAAAAATAGAAACCCAATCATCAGCAGACAGAATTATGAACTCACCCAGCCTTTCCCATCAGAGGAAAAACAAACAAAAACAAATAAACAAAAACTCAGCACAAATCTCACCCTTACAAAGCTTACAAACCACTGGACCAACTGTAGGAGAGCAGAAAACAGAAGAAAGAAAGAATTCAACCTTGAAGCCTGGGAAAGGGAGATCTCAAACACAATAAGTTAAAAAAAAATAATGAAAAGGCAGAGAAATACTACATAAATGAAGGAAAAAGTTAAACACAGAAGTCCAAATAAATGAAGAGGAAATAGGTAAACTACCAGAAAAAGAATCCAGAATAATGATAGTAAAGATGATCAAAAACCTTGAAAACAAAATGGAGAAAATGCAAGAATAAATTAACAAAGATTGAGAAGAACTAAAGAATAGACATGCAGAGACAAACAACACAATTACTGCAATTTAAAATACTTTGGAAAGAATCAATTATAGAATATCTGAAGCAGAAGGACGAATCAGTGAGCTGGATGATAACATAGTGGAAATAAATTCTGAAGAGCAAAAATAAAGTAAAAAGAATGAAAAGAACAGAAGATAGTCTCAGAGAATTCTGGTACAATATCAAATGGCACCAACATTTGAATTATAAGAGTCCCAGAAGAAGAGAAAAAGAAAGGGTATGAGAAAAATTTTGAAGAGATTATAGTTGAAAATTTCCCCAACATGGAAAAGGAAATAGTCAAGCCCAAGAGGCTCAAAGAGTTGCATACAGGATAAACCCAAGGAGAAGCATTCCCAGACACATACTAATCAAACTAGCAAAGACTAAACACAAAGAAAGAATATTAAAAGCAGCAAGGGACAAGCAACAAGTAACATACAAGGGAAAACCCTATACACTTAACAGCTGATCTTTCAACAGAAACCCTTCAGACCAGAAGGGAATGGCAGGAAATATTTAAAGTTCTGAAAGGGAAAAAAATCTACAATGAAGATTACTGTACCTGGCAAGGATCTCATTCAAAATTGATGGAGAAATAAATAGCTTTTCAGGCAAGCAAAAGTTAAAAGAATTCAGTACCACCAAACCAGCTTTGCAACAAATGTTAAACAGACTTAAACAGTCAAAAAATACAAGAAAAGAGATCTACAAAATCAACCCCAAACAGTTAAGAAAATGGCAATAGAAACATATATTATCAACAATTACTTTAAATGTAAATGCATTAAATGCTCCAACCAAAAGACACGGACTGGCTGAATGGATAAAAAAATGAGACGATATATACGCTGTCTACATGAAACCCACCTCAGACCTCAAGACACATATAGACTGAAAGTGAAAGGATGGAAAAATATATTCCATGCAAATGGAAAGTAAAAGAAAGCTGGAGTAGCAATTCTCATCTCAGATGAACTAGACCTTAAAATAAAGATTATAAGAAATAAGAAGGACACTACATAATGATCAAAGGATCAATCCAAGAGAAAGACATAACTATTGTATATGTCTATGCGTCAACACAGAAGCACCTCAGTACATAAGACAAACATTAACAGACATGAAAGGAGAAATTGACAGTAGCACAATAATAGTAGGAGACTTTAACACCCCACTCACACCGATGAACAGATCATCAAAACAGAAAATTAATACTAAAACATTAGTCTTAAATGATACATTAGATGAGATGGATCTCATTGATATCTTCCAGACATTCCAAATGTAGAATACACCTTCTTCTCAAGTGCACATGGACCATTCTCCAAGATAGACCACATCTTGGGTCACAAATCAAATCTCAGTAAATTCAAGAATACTGAAATTGTATCAAGCATCTTCTCCAACCACAATGCTATAAGACTAGATATCAATTACAAGAAAAAATGCCTGTAAGAAACACAAACACATGGAGATTAAACAATATGTTTCTAAATAACCAACAGGTTACTGAAGAAATCAAAAGTGAAATAAAAAAATTTCTAGAAAGAAATGACAACTCAAAACCTGTGGGATGCAGCAAAAACAGTTCTAAGAGGAAAGTTTATAGCAATACAATCCTACCTCAAGAAATAAGAAAAACATCAAATACAACCTAACTTTACACCTAAAACAGCTGGAAAAAGAAGAACCAAAAAGCCCCAAAATTAGTAGAAGGAAAGATATAAAGATCTGAGCAGAAATGATTGAAAAGAAACAAAAGAAACAATAATAAAGATTAATAAAACTAAAAGATGGTTCTTCAAGAAGATATACAAAATTGACATCAAGAAAAAAAAGAGAACCAAATCAACAAAATTAGAAATGAAAAAGGAGAGGTTACAACAGACAATGCAGAAATACAAATAATTATAAGAGACTATTATGAACAACTATATGGCAATAAAATGGATAACCTGGAAGAAATGGACAGATCCTTGGAAAATTCAATCTTCCAAGACTGAACCAGAAGAAATAGCAATTATGAACAACCCAGTTACAAGCACTGAAATTGAAGCTGTGATCAAAAATCTTCCAAAAAACAAAAGACCAGGTCCAGATGGCTTCACAGGAGAATTCTATCAAACATTTAGTAAAGAGCTNGGAAAATTCAATCTTCCAAGACTGAACCAGAAGAAATAGCAATTATGAACAACCCAGTTACAAGCACTGAAATTGAAGCTGTGATCAAAAATCTTCCAAAAAACAAAAGACCAGGTCCAGATGGCTTCACAGGAGAATTCTATCAAACATTTAGTAAAGAGCTAATGCTTATCCTTCTAAAACTCTTTCAGAAAATTGCAGAGGAAGAATCACTTCCAAACTCATTCTATGAGGACACCATCACCCCGATACCAAAACCAGACAAAGACAACAAAAAAAAGGCCAAATCACTGATGAAGATAGATGCAAAAATCCTCAACAAAATTTTAGCGAACATAATTCAGCAACATATCAAAAAGCTCATACACCATGAACAAGTTGGGTTTATTCCAGGGATGCAAGAATTCTTCAATCTACACACCTTAATCAATGTGATATACTGTATTAACAAGTTGAAAGATAAAAACCATATGATAATCTCAATAGATTCATAAAAAGCCTTTGACAAAATTCAGCACCTATTTATGATTAAAACTTTTCAAAAGAAATGAGCATAGAAGGAACCTAGCTCAACATAGTAAAGGCCATATATGATAAGCCTCAGTTC
>SJYA01001327.1:317834-356929 GCA_006410615.1 Neotragus moschatus
TATTTCCCATGAAGTGATGGGACCGGATGCCATGATCTTCATTTTCTGAATGTTGAGCTTTAAGCCAACTTTTTCACTCTGCTCTTTCATTTCATCAAGAGGCTTTTTAGTTCCTCTTCACTTTCTGCCATAAGGGTGGTGTCATCTGCATATCTGAGGTTATTGAGATTTCTCCTAGCAATCTTGTTTCCAGCTTGTGTTTCTTCCAGTCCAGCATTTCTCATGATGTACTCTGCATAGAAGTTAAATAAGCAGGGTGACAATATACAGCCTTGACGTACTCCTTTTCCTATTTGGACAAACATTATTCTCAATGGTGAAAAGCTGAAAGCATTACCCCTAAGATCAGGAACAAGACAAGGGCATCCGCATTCCCCACTATTATTCAGCATAATTCTGGAAGCCTTAGCTACAGCAATCAGAGAAGAAAAAGAAATAAAGGGAATCCAGATTGGAAAAGAAGTAAAGCTCTCACTGTTTGCAGATGACATGATACTGTACATAGAAAACCCTAAAGATGGTATCAGAAAATTACTAGAGCTAATAGGTGAATTTACCAAAATTGCAGGATAAAAAATCAATTCACAGGAATAACTTGCATTTCTATATACTAACAATGAAAAATCAGAAAAAGCAGTTATAGCACCAAAAAGAATTAAATATCTAGGAATAAACTTACCTAAGGAGAAAAAAGAACTGTACACAGAGAATTATAAGACACTAATGAAAGAATCAAAGGTGACATAAACAGATGGAGAGATATTCCATGTTCCTGGGTAGGAAGAATCAATATTGTGAAAATGACTATACTACCAAACACAATCTACAAATTCAATGTTATTCCTATCAAATTACCAATGGTATTTTTCACAGAATTAGAACAAAAAAATTTCACAATTCATATGGGAACACAAAAGACCCTGAACAGCCAAAGCAGTCTTGAGAAAGAAGAATAGAGCTGGAGGAATCAGCCTTCCTGACTTCAGATTATACTACAAAGCTACAGTTATCAAGACAGAATGGTACTGGCACAAAAACTGAAATATAGACCACTGGAACAAGACAGAAAGCCCAGAAATAAATCCATGCACCTATGCATACCTTATTTTTGACAAAGGAGACAAAAATATACAATGTGGCAAAGACAGTCTCTTCAATAAATGGTACTGGGAAAACTGAACAGCTACATGTAAAAGAAAGAAATTAGAACACTTCCTAACACTGTACACAAAGATAAACTCAAAATGGATTAAAGACCTAAATGTAAGACCAGAAACTATAAAACTCCTAGAGGAAAACATAGGCAGAATAGTTGATGACATAAATCAAAGCACGATCCTCTGTGACCCACCTCCCAAACTAATGGAAATAAAAGCAAAAGTAAACAAGTGGGACCTCATTAAACTTAAAATCTTTTGCACAGCAAAGGAAACTATAAGCAAGGTGCAAAGACAACCCTCAGAATGGGAGAAAATAATAGCAAATGAAACAACTGACAAAGGATTAATTTCCAAAATATACAAGCAGCTCATACAACTCAATACCAGAAAAGCAAACAACTCATTCAAGTGGGGAAAAGACCTAAACAGACATTTCTCCAAAGAAGACATACAGATGGCTAACAAACACATGAAAAGATGTTCAACATTGCTCATTATTAGAGAAATGCAAATCAAAACTACAATGAGATATCACCTTATACCAGTCAGAATGGCCATCATCAAAAATTCTACAAACTATAAATGCTGGAGAGGGTGTGGAGAATAGGGAATACTCTTGCACTGTTATGGAAATGTAAATTGATACAGCCACTATGGAAGACAGCATGGAGATTGCTTAAAAAACTAGGAATAAAACCACCATATGACCCAGCAATCCCACTCCTAGGCATATACCCTGAGGAAATCAAAATTGAAAAAGACATATGTATCCCATTGTTCGTTGCAGCACTATTTACAAAAGCTAGAACATGGCAGCCACCTAGATGTCCATCAAGAGATGAATGGATAAAGAAGTTGTGGTACGTATACACAATAGAATATTATTCAGCCATAAAAGGGAACACATTTGAGTCAGTTCTAACGAGGTGGATGAACCTAGAACCTATTATGTGAAGTAAGTCAGAAAGAGAAAGTTAAATATTGTATTCTAATGCTGAGCGCTGAAGAATTGATGCTTTTGAACTGTGGTGTTGGAGAAGACTCTTGAGAGTCCCTTGGACTGCAAGGAGATCCAACCAGTCCATTCTGAAGATCAGCCCTGGGATTTCTTGGAAGGAAAGATGCTAAAGCTGAAACTCCAGTACTTTGGCCATCTCATGCGAAGAGTTGACTCATTGGAAAAGACTCTGATGCTAAGAGGGATTGGGGGCAGGAGGAGAAGGGGACGACTGAGGATGAGATGGCTGGATGGCATCACTGACTTGATGGACATGAGTCTTAGTGAACTCTGGGAGTTGGTGGTGGACAGGGAGGCCTGGCGTGCTGCAATTCATGGGGTCGCAAAGAGTCGGACATGACTGAGCAACTGAACTGAACTGAACTGAACGCCTATATATGGAATTTAGAAAAATGAACCTGAAACATTTGCTTACAGGGCAGCAATGGAGAAGCAGACATAGAGAACAGACTTATGGACATGGAGAGAGGGGAGGAGAGGGTGAGACGCATGGAAAGAGTAACATGGAAACTTACATTACCATATGCAAGATAGAGATCCAACGAGAATTTGCTGTATCACTAAGAAACTCAAACCAGGGCTCTGTATCAACCTAGATTGATTGATGTTATTATTTTCTCCCTTTCTAGAGGGGTGGGATGGGGAGGGAGATGGGAGGGAAGCTCAAAAGAGAGGAGATTTGTGTATACTTATGGTTGATTCATGTTGCTGTTTGACAGAAAACAGCAAAATTCTGTAAAGCAATTATCCTTCAAAAAGTTAACTAAAAAAAAAAAGAAAATACTTCTAGACATGAAGAAATTCATTGGTGAGAATAGTGCAGCACCTTTGAAAAAAACAGCAGTGGCTGGCATCTTCAGAATAGGATAATACTATCAGGTACATTGTAGCTCACGTCTATCGAGGAAAAATTAGCAGCACTTTATTAGCCAAATAGAGTGGTGTGGTACCTGTAATAATCCCCAGGGTGAGAGTGATAATAATGAAATTTGACATGCAGAAGACTTTGGAAGTAGATAATGGATCATGAGGGATTCTAGGACTGAAACTGATGATATCCTACTAAGGTCCTACTTAAAAAATCTCTAGGTTTGACAGTGACCTGAGTGACTCTGAACAATAGACATTTGTGGTCCTTCGCTCACTTGTCTGACCTGATACAAATCATAGACTCAGAGCTCCTTGAATGAAGGGAAAGATTTGTCTTACTGAGAAAGAACTCTGCAGTAGTTTCAAGTATATCTCCCTTCTAGTCATTTTGTAGCATTTTATAAAGAGTGTATTACTAGTGATAATACTAGGAATCAGCTAACTAAAATGGACTGGAATGAGTGAATTTAACTCAGATGACTATTATATCTACTACTGTGCACAGGAATCCCTTAGAAGAAATGGAATAGCCATGATAGTTAAAAAAAGAGTCTGAAATGAAGTACTTGGATGCAATCTCAAAAACGACAGAATAATCTCTGTTCATTTACAAGGCAAACCATTCAATAACACGGTAATCCAAGCCTATGCCTCAACCAGTAATGCTTAAGAAGCTGAAGTTGAACAGTTCTATGAAGACCACAAGACCTTTAAGAACTAACAATCAAAAAAGATGTCCTTTTCATTATTGGGGACTAGAATGCAAAATTAAGAAGTCAAGAAACACCTGGAGTAACAGGCACATTTGGCCTTGGAGTACAGAATGAAGCAGGGCAAAGGCTAATAGAGTTTTGCCAAGAGAACGCACTGGTCATAGCAAACACTCTCTTCCAACAACACAAGAGAAGACTCTACACATGGACATCATCAGATGGTCAACANGGAGAAGACTCTTGAGAGTCCCTTCAACTGCAAGGATGTCCAACCAGTCCATCCTAAAAGAGATCAGTCCTGGGTTTTCATTGGAAGGACTCATGCTGAAGCTGAAACTCTAATACCTTGGCCACCACATGCGAAGAGTTGACTCCTTGGAAAAGACTTTGATGCTGGGAGGAACTGGGGGCAGGAGGAGAAGGGAACAACAGAGGATGAGATGGCTGGATGGCAACCCTGTATTAATGGACATTAGTTTTGAGTGAACTGCGGGAGTTGGTGGTGGACAAGGAGGCCTGGCGTGCTGTGATTCAATGTGTTGCAAAGAGTTGGACACGACTGAGTGACTGAACTGAACTGAAACTTACTACTTAAGCCATAGGTTGTTGAGTATCAAAATGGGCTTGTGGTTGAATTTGATTGAGAAGGGCTGACTACCCTTTAGTTTAGAAAGCTATGGTGGCTGAATGATTGTGGCTATTCACATTTGGAGAGAAGAGGCACGTACTTTATGCCATGTATGAGCATGCTGTTGTTTTTATTACTAGTGTTTTAAATTACATGCATAAGAAGAAGGATGTGTCTGCATTGGAATACTGGATTGGATTACTGATTCAGTTATTGTGCTCTGCCAGTAACCACTCCTATCACACTCCAGCTTGTGTTCCATATCAGTCATTACCGAGTCTCAGTACAACTCCTGTCTCTTGTTTATGAAATTTTTCCCGTCTTTGAAGTCTATAACACTATTATAGCCAATAATTTATTCCTTAATTATATACTCTTTTTATTAACTAATTTTTTAGGTAAGTGCTTATACCTTCCTTGATGTATTATTTTGAGATGAGGATATCTTATATTCTTTTTTGTACCATGTTCAAAACCTTTGAGCTGTTAATATAATGGAATTTCCATTTTCATAATCTCTTTTTAGGTAATATTTCATACTCCTTTGTAACTTTGATAAGTAAAGCCTCAACTCAATCATAGCAACTCAGTCAAAAATAGTTATAGCAGACCAAATAGATAAGTCTTGACACTCAAAGTCTGGAAAAGTTAAAATGCATCAGCTTTTCTGGAAAGAGGTCAAAACACCCATTTTTTATTTCAGAAAGCAACCAGCAGAGGGAGCAAAAGAGATGTTTAAGCGTCCTTGTTCCTGCTTGCGGACCTTCTAGGATGGTTGCTGTTTAGAGCTAGGCTGTGTTTTTAAGTATATATACCCCCTAATCCCAAGGCAGAAATCCTGCTTTATAATCACCATGCACCTGTGAAGTCAGTTCTAAGAGATTCTACCTAAAGGATTTCTTTCTACAATTTTGAGTTCCATGAAAACCTCTGAAGGTACAAGGTAAAAATTCAGGCCTAACATTTTAGGCCTTCACAACACTAGGTAGTTTAGAAATGATGACAGAGTGATTTTAAATGAATAAAAAAAATACTTTTCTAGCTATTACCTAGGATAAATAATGTTAATAAGTTTTTGCTATGATCTGTGTTGTCTAGGGCTTCCTAGATGGTTCAGTGGTTGAAAAATCCCCTTACAAAGCAGGAGACATGGGAGATGCTGGTTTGTTCCTTGGGTTGGGAAGATTCCTTAGAGGAGGGCGTGGCAACCCACTCCAGTATTCTTGCCTGGAGAATCCCATAGACAGAGGAGCCTGGAGGGCTGTAGTCCATTGAGTTGCAAAGTGTCCGACATGACTGAAGGGATTTAGCACGCTTGTACATGTTGTCTAAAACTTTTGAAGAGATTTGCACACATACTCTGCATTGGGGATTTTACTATGTTCACAATAAAACTGTACTTTATGTATGATTAAGAAAATGACACAGAGAAGGTAATCCTGAAAATAATCTTTCAAATGATGTATTTAAGTGTATATATGTATATATACACATGTATATACACAGAGTACCTATACCTTATGTATATACATATAGTACGTATACTATTGTATACACATGTGGTACCTATACTATACGTATACACATATAGTGCCTATACTATACCTGTTGTCTACATTCCCACTTAAAATGTCTATCAAAACATCATAGGCCAAAAGAGCTTCTCATTGTCATGAGCATTTTGATGTATATAATTCTGTCATGTATAATGAAGATGGCCAAAGACTTCCGTGTGGCTTACAGCATCCCTTGCAAAGCTTTAGGAATGTCATTTCTTGAATTCTTTGGGTGAGTTTAATATGAAGGCTCCTTGGATATATAAGATCTAATTTCCCAAACTGTTCCTTGAATTTAATAAAGTTATATTAAAGCACAGCCACCTGGGAAGTGAAGAAGGAAAAAAAAAAAGAAGAAGAAAAAAAAAATCTGTGATAATGCAAAGCTAATGTGAGTTTAATATGAATCATTTTATTCATCTACTGAAGGATATGAGAAACAAGAATGTTTCATTTTTAAAGAGAACTAATTATAAATAATGTCTGTGTAGCTTCTTTTGTGTTGGGGATGTATAAAGTCTTATACCAACAAAATATAGCACAAACTTGGGAATTTCCAGATATCCTGGCCTAGTGGACATCTTCATCACTCTTATCATTTTTCTACTCTAAGTAGAATTAGATTAGATTTAGTTGTTTGTGTTGATCTTCAAAAAACAAGTCATACAAAGGTTCCCCTGACTGAGACTAACGAGATTATTTTTATGAGGAGGTAAATTGAATAAGTGTGTTTGTGTGCACGAGGGGGTTTGTGTGACTGATCAACAGAAATAAGTTTAATATTTGCTTCCTCAAGAAAGAAACAAACTTTATAATTATTGTGAGAATCTTTTCCCTCTGTTGTTTCTTTCTATCCCGTAGTGAATTACTTTTTATTAGAATGTGGTCATTCCTTATGCTGGAGGCATAAAATCGCAGAGTAACTGAAACTTTATGGGTGATACCTTGTCTGTCTTTTGGCGGGGTAGCTGGATTGTGCAACTCATGGAAAGAATAGTGTATGGCTTGAGAACACTCCACTGAGTGTTTTGTAAGAACATCCAGAACAGAAATAAACTAATGTTGGCATTCTTTTCATGAAAGACACTAATAAAGCAAAGTTTGAAAACTCAAAGTCAAAAAGTATCTTTTCCTTGAAAAGAATTTAAAGCCCTAGGGAAATATAACTGCCTGGTATTTCTGGGTTAAATATAGCTTAGATTAGCCCATTGTTTTAAGTGTTTTGGAGGTGAGGGGGCAGGGATAACATTTGACCTTGTTGAAGTGATGCAAAGATTGAAAGAAAGTACCAGAAGAAAGGTGGTCTCATGTGGTTCAGTGAGTTGGCTTGGATTAGCAGTCCAGAGGTGTCAGTTCTAGACCCAGCTTTATCACTGAATAACTGATCATCCTTGGCCAGTTCAACACATTAGTTTCCTTACCTGACAAGTATCTTACCTCTTCTTATAGGATAACATGATCAGACAGAGGAACTTTGAAAATACCTATAAAAATATGAGCTACCTTTATAAAAATTACTTGTTGCTATTAAAAACACTCAAGTAGATGATCATATGGCTTTTAAAAATATTCTACATACAATCTATTGCTTGAAAACAATAAAATTTAACTAGGACTACACCAAAGTGCTCTAATCATTGGGAATAAGATGAAAAAAAANAGAGGTGTCAGTTCTAGACCCAGCTTTATCACTGAATAACTGATCATCCTTGGCCAGTTCAACACATTAGTTTCCTTACCTGACAAGTATCTTACCTCTTCTTATAGGATAACATGATCAGACAGAGGAACTTTGAAAATACCTATAAAAATATGAGCTACCTTTATAAAAATTACTTGTTGCTATTAAAAACACTCAAGTAGATGATCATATGGCTTTTAAAAATATTCTACATACAATCTATTGCTTGAAAACAATAAAATTTAACTAGGACTACACCAAAGTGCTCTAATCATTGGGAATAAGATGAAAAAAAATGCAGCATTCATTAGAACCTTTGTGATGGTTAGGGAGATGACCTTAAAAGGTTATCAAATTCACAACCTCACACAACGGACCAAGTTTAAGCCAATTCAATTAAATGAGATTTTCCATTGTTTACGAAGATGACCGCAGTCAGCCAGGACTCCATTCCAATACAAGCAGCTTCAATATTATGCAATCTTTCCTTATGTAATTCTTGATTCTCAGGCCATACTTGCATTAAGATAAAAATAGAATATTATGATTGTTGCCAATGGAATTTCTCTGGCTCTGCTTCTATTCCCTATATGAGAACTCTAGACCACTCTTATACGTCTATTAAATGGTTGTGGCATTCTTAAGATGTATGTCATATACCATCAGTAAATTTATCCTTTTAACCACCCAGTGGCATTCCTTGCTCCATTTTCTTTCCCTCTCACCCTGATTCTGTAGAGGATGCTCACTGCCTTGTGGTATTAACAACAGCAACTTTGCTGCCAACGTCACCCTGTGGAGATGATTCTAGGAGCAATAGAGTCTGCATCTAGGCTGCCAGTGTCTATTGCTGAGTATCCTGATGAATCTGTCAGAGCATCTGCCACCAGTGTCTCCTACTGTGGAGGTGAGATTGGCCCCGAGGCTGCCGTTGCTTGAGAGCTGCACATCTGTGCCAGATGTTCTTGTTTTCACTTGTTCTTCAGTGGATGCGTCCACATTTTGGAAGTTGGATACAAGTCTGCAAGCTCTGGGGAGATGGAAGTATGAGAGACTGACATTGCGTTGTCCTCCTAATTACCTCTGTCCTTTGATTCTGGCACATCGTCCTTGAACCAAACATGTGTGCTCAATTCTTTTTCTTTCTGAGTTTCATCCAAGGAGAGGTTTTAATAGCCCATGTGATACTTCCCACCAGCACCCCGTAGCGCCCTACCAGATACAGGCGAATATTGTTTAGCTAAAACTGATACACTTATCCAATTACCCTCCTAAAAATCTCTTGATCATGCCAATTTTGAGGTTTTTCCCTTAGTTTGATTCTTAGAGAGGACTCTTGTGTGTATGTTAATATAATACTTTGTACATGTATGGGTCACAGACAGCCCTCTCAGCCATCATTGCTGACAAAAATATCCATCTCAATGTTTTTAAGTAAGGTTGTTGTTTTATAGACTTTCACTCATCTTTGTGGTTGTAGGCTTGAAGACTTCTTCAATGTATTCACAGAGTAAGATGGCTTATTCTAAAATATAACGTCTCCCTTCTGCAAGGCTTGTTTGTTCATGGAACCTAAGAGGCGAGATGAAGCATTATTTATGGGGCCCTAACATAACCCTCGCTCTCTGATTCCTAGTGTTATTGGAATCACACGAAGTGTGCATGCCTTTTAAATGATGCATAAGAATGAAGTGTTATAGCAGGCTCCTGGTTTACCCTGGCTTGTAGTTTCCCGAGAGAAGCCAGAATTGGCCAAGGAGCTCCTTTTTAAAAAGATGGAAAAAATTTCATGGAAGACGAACATAGATCACTTTAAAAATCGTTTTCCTCCCAATTCTCTTTGGGTCTTTAGTCCATAAATATCAAAGCCCACTTTCAAAAGTTACACATACCATATTTGTATTGGAATATAATAGCAGGGATTCTGAGAACCATTCAGACATTTGACAAATGTCAGTCTGAAACAAATGATTTTATTCCTGGCTGGGTAAAATTTCAAGTAGACATCAAATTTGGATGCATCTCTAAAAGATGATATGTTAATACATTAGTGAATATCAGAAAGCACATTGACAGGTTTTGTCAATATATTTTATTTTCCCTAATCTATCTTAGACAGTGTATTCTAAAGCGCCTTTCTTTCAGAGTGATCCTGTGAGATTCTCTGGGAAAGAAATGTTCCATTGACGGTGAGTTTGGGAAAGGCTTCATACCATATTCTCAGAGGTTCTAGAGCAAAAATAATCTGCTTAATTCATTTAATCCATCTATTCCCAAACTAATTTGATCATAATAACTACACCCTCTCTTTCTAACGGGAACTCTTTTAACATCTTGTGGAACACATTTGGTAATTATTTCTCTGTTGTAACCTCTAACTTGAACGGAACAGGTCATTTATTCCAATTTCCTCTTCCCTATGTATTTCAGGTATTTCACTGTTTCTGTTGAGTCAACGAAAGTCTTGGCATGGTCTATACTTCATTCTACTTTATTCTAACTTCATTCTATTCACATTTTCTCATGCATCCTTCTTTGGCAAAATAGACTTAGGTTCTCGTCACAGGGTAACACAAATATTGTTGGTTAGCTGCTAAGTTGTGCCAACTCTTTGTGACTCAATGGACTGCAGCATGCCAGGCTTCCTTGTCCTTCATCATCTCCCAGTTTGCTCACACTCATGTCCATTGAGTCAGTGATGCCGTCCAACCATCTAATCCTCCTTCAACCCCTTCTCCTCCTGCCATCAATCTTCCCCAGCATCAGGGTCTTTTTGTTATTAAGTCAGCTCTTCTCATCAAGTGGTAAAGGGTTGGAGCTTCAGCATTGTCCTTCCAGTGAATATTTAGGGTTGATTTCCATTAGAATTGACTGGTTTGATCTCTTTGCTGTCCAAAGAGAATTTCATGAGTCTCCTCCATCACCACAATTTGAAAGCATCAATTCTTTGGTGCTCAGCCTTCTTTATGGTCCAGCTCTCACATCCATACATGACTACTGAAAAAAACATAGCTTTGGACCTTTGTTGGCAAAGTAATGTCTCTGCTTTTTAATATGCTGTCTAGGTTTGTTATAGCTTTCCTTCCAAGGAGAAAGTGTCTTTTAATTTGTGGTTGCAATTACCATCTGAAGTGATTTTGGAGCCTAAGAAAATAAAATCTGCCACTGCTTCCACTTTTTCCCCATCTATTTGACATGAAGTGATGGGACTGGATGCTATGACCTTAAGTTTTTTAAATGTTGAGTTTTAAGCCAGTTCTTTCACTCTCCTCCTTCACCCTCATCAACAGGCTCTTTAGTTTCTCTTGGCTTTTTTCCATTAGAGAGGTATCATCTGCATATCTGAGGTGGTTGGTATTTCTTCCAGAAATCTTGATTCCAGCTTGTGATTAATCCAGCCAGGCATTTCATATGATGTACTCTGCATATAAATTCAAGAAGCTGACAAGGTACATCTTGACAAACTCCTTTCCCAATTTTGAACCAGCCTATTTTTCCATGTCTGGTTCCAACTGTTGCTTTTTTGCATATAGATTCTTTAGGGGCCAGGTAGGGTGGTCTGGTATTCTCATTTCTTTAAGATTTTCCACAGTTTGTTGTGATCCACACAGTCAAAGGCTTTAGTGTACTCAATAAAGCAGAAGTAGATGCATTTCTGGAATTTTTTTTGCTTTCTCTGTGATCCAGCAGATGTTGGAGATTTGTTCTCTGGTTCCTCTGCCTTTTGTAAAATCAAACTGTACATCTGAAAGTTCTTGATTCGTGTACTTCTAAAGCCTAGCTTGAAGGATTTTGAGCATTACCTTGCTAGTATGTGAAATGAGCACAGTTGTTTGTTAGTTTGACCCCTCTTTGGCACTGTCTTTCTTTGGGACTGGAATGAAAATGGAACTTTTCCAATCCTGTGGCCATTGCTGAGTTTTCCAAATTTGCTGGCATATTGAGTGCAGCACTTTAACAGCATCATCTTTTAGGATTTGAAATAGCTCAACTGGAATTTCATCACCTCCACTAGCTTTGTTTGTAGCAATACNGACTGGAATGAAAATGGAACTTTTCCAATCCTGTGGCCATTGCTGAGTTTTCCAAATTTGCTGGCACATTGAGTGCAGCACTTTAACAGCATCGTCTTTTAGGATTTGAAATAGCTCAACTGGAATTTCATCACCTCCACTAACTTTGTTTGTAGCAATACTTGCTAAGGTCCACTTGACTTCACACTCCAGAATGTCTGACTCTAGACACCATTGTGGTTATCCGGGTCATTAAAACATTTCTTATATAGTTCTTCTATGTATTCTTGCCACCTCTTCTTAATCTCTTTTGCTTTTGTTAGGTCCTTACTGTTTCTGTCTTTTATTGTTGCATCTTTACATGAAATATTCCCTTGGTGTCTCCAATTTTCTTGAAGAGATTTCTAGTCTTTCCCATTCTATTGTTTTTCTCTATTTCTTTGGATTGATTTTGCCTCAAGGACCCCATAAACTATATGAAAAGGCAAAAAGACAATTGTAGAAATGATTTAAACTTGTGCATTTTGGGTGAGGCCTAGGGATTCTCTTAGGATCAGGATGGTGCTGAGCCTGGCTGTCTCTTGTTGGCAAAGTACAAAATGTGTGAGACAGGAACCTCAGAGAAGCAATGACCTCAGTGCAAGAGACTAGACAACATCCAGGCTGAGTCTCCCATTCTGTGCCAGGAATCAGAGGTCCAGGTTACCAAGGTGACTGACCTCAGCTTAGGCTGCAGTTGTGATGGAGCTGGGTTTAAGCTTGGTCTCCTGACTCTTAGTCCTTTAACCTTCCTGCTAAATTTGAGGCCTCTTAGATCCCTGGTGGTGTAGTGTACCTTATTGCAAATTCACNAAGATCATGGCATATGGTCCCATCACTTCATGTGAAATAGATGGGGAAACCGTGGAAACAGTGGCTGACTCTATTTTTCTGGGCTCCAGGATCACTGCAGATGGTGATTGCAGCAATGAAATTAAAAGACACTTGCTCCTCGAAAGTAAAGTTATGACCAACCTAGACAGCATATTAAAAAGCAGAAACATTACTTTGTCAACAAAGGTTCATTTAGTTGGCTATGGTTTTCCCAGTGGTCATGTATGGATGTGAGGGTTGGACTGTAAAGAAAGCTAAGTGCCGAAGCATTGATGCTTTTGAACTGTGGTGTTGGAGAAGACTCTTGAGAGTCCCTTGGCCTTCAAGGAGATCCAACCAGTCCATCCTAAAGTAGATGAGTCCTGGATGTTCATTGGATGGACTGATGTTGAAGCTGAAGCTTCAATAGTTTGGCCACCTGATGCAAAGAACTGACTCATTGGAAAAGACCCTGATGTTGGGAAAGATTGAAGGCGGGAGGAGAAGGGGACGACAGAGGATGAGATGGTTGGATGGCATCACTGACTCGATGGACATGTTTTTGGGTAAACTCTGGGAGTTGGTGATGGACAAGGAGGCCTGGCATGCTGCAGTTCTTGAGGTCGCAAAGAATCGGACATGACTGAGCAACTGAACTGACTGAACTGAGGCTATTAGTTAATATACAAATAGATAGACTTGACCTGGTCTGGGTATATCATGAAATCTTCCTAAGATGTAAGCATTTAGCTAAGAGTAGATAATGAATCATTATTAATCAGAGGATAAAGAGAGGGGAGAGCACTCTAGGTAGATGGAAAAGAATGAGCAAGAACCTCACTAGTGGGTCAGTGATCTGATGAGAAGTAAAGAATAAGGATTGCAAGCAATGGAAATAGCCATCTAAATAGATGGAGAGGAATTTTGTCGTAAGAAATTTGGGTAAGCAATGAAAGCAGCAGGACACCAGAGTACCAAGCTTAGAAAACGAGCAGGCACCAAGGGAGGCGAGTAGAACTTATCATCATTCCACAGCAATATTCAGGGCACCACCACTTGCGCTTTTGCGTTGAAGAGCAACTGCCATGACTCAACTCTGCTCTTGCTGGATACTTGCTGCTCTGTGGATGTCCTTTCAACTCTGCCAAACTCACAGTCAGTAAGCTATGACTTTTTTGAGGCTTGGGGTCATGACTTCCATATTCCAAGTCTTAGCTGGCAGTATTTGAATGGCTGAGCCTACGTACTGGTTGTCTGGAATCTGAAAGTAGACTCTCTGGCTTCACTATTTGGAGCTGAGGCTCTGATTCCTGTTTGTTTTGGGATTGACACCAGAAAGAAAGGGTGTTGCTTGCTGGGCTTCCAAATGACAAGTGTTTACCAGTCCACTGCCTTGGCTGTCCCAATCATCTTCACTTTTTGATTATAACCTCTTCCACTGCATCCAAAGGTTTTTGCCTAATCTGGCACAATTTGGATTATAGGGTTTTATGGTGGCACTAGTGGTAAAGAAACTGCCTGCCAATGCAGGATACATGAGAGATGCAATTTGATCTCTGGGTCAGGAAGATCCTCTGGGGGAGGGCACAGTAACCTACTCCAGTATTCTTTCCTGGACTATCCCCATAGACAGAGGAGCCTGGCAGGATACAGTCCATAGGATTGCAAAGAGTCAGAAATGACAGAAGCAACTTGGCAGATGGCTCAGTCTTGACCAGGACAGTTAAAAGGGCATGAGCATTTCCTTAATAGGAGAGTAATATTTGTTGAGTAGTTCACAAAACTGATGGGGGCTAGACTTGGAAAATGGCAGGAACCAATGTATACAAAAACAACTAAAGATGTAGGAGTAACCTGTCTCTGATGCCAATACTAGTACCATCACTAAAAACCACTTGCTGAAGCCTCTGGACATGGATCCCCAGAGAAGCTCAGCATCATGGCACAATGTTTTGAATTCAGCATCAGGCACTATAAATAATGCAGACAGTGTCAAGTCTATGACTCACTTAGAGCAAAATAAAGTATTAAATTTGAGTGCCTGACTTGTCAAACCTAGGAGTTGGAAAAGGGAATATTTTACCTTCTTTTGCTCCTTTAGTCTGTTTGAGATTCCCTCAAATAGGAGGATATCTGGGTAATCCAAAATGATAAATGTCTACGATAGCATATTTTTCCTTGCATTAATATTTAAAGAGTTTTAAAGAGTTTGTTATTGCCTTTTCCTTATATGTTATGCTACTTTCTTGAAAATAAAATATTCCTGAATCTGTGAATCTATGAATTGAATGTATTTTTTTTATATTTAAATGGTATTTTCACTGGCATTCACCTAGTTATTTTCTCAGTAGTAAATATGTTCTAAAGTAAACATTCAAACTGTTTATATGAAAAGATTTCTTTCAATATTTTGAGACAAGATTCTTTTAGAATGTGCCATGATCACTTCCTTCCTAATATTAGGTTAAGGATTTTAAGTTCAACTGTACTTTTCTAAACAATTATAATAAATGATTTTAAAGCTTAATAAATTGCATCAATGATAATTTATTTTACATGAGAGTAGATGGCTTATTAAATTTTTGTATGGCATATAGACATTCAAATATAACAAAGGATTGTACTTTAGCTCACAGTTTTGAAAAAGTAAACAAAACAATCATCTGATTTTTTAAAAAAACTCATGTACACCCGTGGCAGATTCATGTCAACGTATGGCAAAACCAATACAGTATTGTAAAGTAAAATAAAATAATAATAAAAAAAATAAAAAATTTTAAGAAAGAAGAAAAATAAAATAAAGTCTTTTACAATATCTGATTTTTCACTTCGTATCAAAAAGGGTAGTGAATAAGTATACTGTAACTGATTGTTTTCTTAATTTATTTGTTTTCTAATTGAAGGATAATTGCTTATAAAATTTTGTTGGTTTCTGCCAAACATCAGCATGAATCATCCACAGGTATGCACAGGATATGTGTAGTGATATGACTGTGAAACAAGAAAGGGCCTTGGACTGTGAACATATTCAAAAGATATATCATAGATGCTGACTTTTTAAGAAACTAATTTTTGTTTGGCTTTGCCTGTGTGAGAGCATGCAAGTGAAATTAATAACAGGGCCTTCCTGGCAAGACCCAACTTGGGTCATTCAGAGGCTGTACTCCTCAGTTACAGCTTCATTTCCTGGAAATCCTCAGATCCTCCTCTGTGATACCAAAATATCTGCTTCTTGCAACACCACACCTTACCAGTGCCAATACAATCTGTTGTAATGAACTTGCATTTTTTTAGTGTTCTTCAGAATTCTTAATCTCACTGACTTTNACTCCTCAGTTACAGCTTCATTTCCTGGAAATCCTCAGATCCTCCTCTGTGATACCAAAATATCTGCTTCTTGCAACACCACACCTTACCAGTGCCAATACAATCTGTTGTAATGAACTTGCATTTTTTTAGTGTTCTTCAGAATTCTTAATCTCACTGACTTTTTCCTGAACATTTATTTGGCTTCAAGTTAACTATCCATCTGTTTTATCTCAATGATTTCTGAGTGTATTCAGTGATGATGTACTGAGTTGTTCTATTTCATTTTTGATCACGCTTTAGAAGACAGATCACTCAACTGTTTTAGACCTCAGTTTTCTTATGAGTAAAAGGATGATTGTGGTTGTATCTCCCTAAGGTCTTTTCCAGAGCTAATATGGAATGCCTGTATGTCTGTCAGAGCAGTATGGAAGAATGGAAAGAATTCAGGCTTTGCATCAAAGAAAGCTGAAAGCAAATCTTGGAGCTCTGTGACTGACTTTGCTGCTTACTGTTTTCAGATGTGTAATTTTTTTTTTTCATTGACTTTTCTTTTTGTTCCTCTGATTGAATGCGTTCCACTGCCCTGTCTTCAAGTCTGCAGCTCCTTTCTCTGCTTAATCTTGTCTGCTGTTGAATGCCTCTTTGGAATTTTTCAGTTCTTTTCTTCAGTTCTATGTTTTCTGCTTGGTATTTTCTTACATTTTATATGTCTTTGTTGAAATTCTCACTTTGTTTATGCATTGCTCTCCTGACTTTAGTGAGCATTCTCATGATTCTGAGCTCCTTATTAAGTAAGTTATTAATTTCTATTTCATTAAGGTCTATTTCTGGGGTTTTATCTTGTTCTTTTGTTTGGAACATATTCCTATGTTTCTTTATTTTCTTTTATTCTCTTTTGTTGGTTTCTGTGCCTTTGATGAAACAGCCACCCCTCCCAGTTTTGGTGGAGAGGTCTTGTATACAAGATGAACTTTATCTTTCAACCTGACCTTAGTTTTTGCTTGTCTCTCACACCTTTGTGATTGTCCAAACCACCTTCTTTGTTCCCGGTGGCTCCCAGTACTTGAGGGTATGTCAAGACTGTCATTATCCCAAGGGGAAAGATTTCAGTCAACACCTAGATGAAGGATGATTGGAAACTGGACCTTTAGGCAACAGCTTTAAAAGCATATCTATTTTTAGATATTTTTAAAAGAAGACTTGGAGTTGGGGAGTTTCTGTTTTCACCCTCTGTGCTGAGCCCTAGGGGAGATAGCCAGTTAGGAACTTATCCTTTGTTTGCTGCAGTCCTGTGGGATATGGAAACACAAGTCCCATTGGCCACCAGGGTCATGTGATCAAAGGTGCATCTTCTGGGTGACAGGAGCAAAAGTTGGGGCACCAGACCTGTGCACAAACTCCTTTTATGGAGAAAGCAGTGACATGGGATGGGGCAGACAGATCACAGAGATGGCTTCTGCTGGCCTCCCCAAGCTCTGGTCTCCAAGAAGGATGGCAATCAGCTCCTAGATGTGTGCTCTAGAAACCTCATCTTTAGGCAGCAGCTTTTAACATAAATGAACAGACTATTTTCAAGCAAAGATTGGGAGGTGGGCATTTTTTTTTCCTGTTCCTTCTGTGTTGAGCCTCAGGGTGATAGCTATGATAAATCCTCTACAATCTGTTAAGAACTGTTTGTTTGCTGTCATCTTCTGGGTCTTATGGATGCAAGCCTGGCTGGCTATCAGAGCTAGGTGTTTTGGGCTTCAGTCCTTGAGGTGGAAGTCTTAAAAATTGGGATGCTAGATGTTGGGTCCAAATCCTTCACTCCTCAGGGAGAAACAGAACTGTGGGTTCCTTCTCAATTGTATGTTGCCGTGCCAGGAGTGGGGTTTATGGCAAGCCTGTGTCTCAGCTTTTCCTACCCATTTCCATGTGGGTTTTTTCTTGTTCACTCAATGTGCAAGAATCATCAGNGTACACCTGTGGTGGATTCATGTTGATGTATGGCAAAACCAATACAGTATTGTAAAGTAAAATAAAAAATAAATAAATAAAATGTTTAATATTCAATTAAAAAAATAAAGCAACTATTGTTAAAAAAATAAAAAAAGAAATAGTAGTGAGCATTACAGGAGAAATGGTTGCAAGAATATCTAGCAGATGGTAAGTTCTCAATATTGGGAGGTGTTTTATAATTCTACAAACTAGACCAAACTGGTAGGCCTTAGTCACACCAAAGATTCCAAAATAGAATGCTTAAAAGACTCAACATTGAGGACCCCCACACATTTCCTGTTTTGGCATATGCGTTTTACTGACAAAGGAAAGGGACTTTGTAGACCTAGGACACAGATTTTACCAAGGAATTTTGCCATCTTTGTGAAAAAAAAAAAAAAAAAAAAAGGGTGGGAAAATACAGACAGGGATACTGATTGATGTTCTGATTAGGCATGTGTTGATTAAAGGACTTTAATCCTTTAATCCACAGCTAAGTGTTGATTAAAGGACTTTACCAATTACCAGGAAAGGAGATACACACAGAAGGCTTTGGTATACTCATGGAGGAGGAATTATGTGAGACACTGGGGAAACAAGAAAAGTATATTCCTATTTTCAAGGAGGTTATAGTAGATTAGGGAAAATAAATACTTTTACAAATACTGTAGCAGCATATATATACTATATAATACTATAATATACAACGTGTCTGTATATACTATGCATATACTTTAATAACTGTATATACATACTTACATACACACTAAAATACCAAATATATATCCAGTACTATATTGCTTAGGGATTATGGAAGGCAAAGAGGTCCCAGGGAAGCAGATACTTGAACTAGTTTTGAAGGCTGGTTTTTTTACCTCACTAAATGATTTTGAAGAAATACTTTATAAATATTTTTTTAATTGAAGCAGAGTTGATTTACAGCTTTGTGTTAGTTCTTCATGTATAGAATAGTGATTATATATCCTTTTTCATATTTTTTCCATTACTGTTCATTACAGGGTATTAAATATAGTTCCCTTTGCTATACAGTAGGACCTTGTTGTTTATCTATTATATATATATATGTATGTATTGCACTTTATATCCACTAATCCCAAACCACTAATTCCTCCCCTACTTTCCCCTTTGGTAACTGTAAGTTTGTTTTCTATGTCTGTGAGTCTATTTGTTTTGTAAATAAGTCTATTTGTATCATCTTTTAGATTCCCCATGTAAGTGATATGGTTGGTATGTGTCTCTTTCTGACTTACTTCATTTAGTAGGATAATCTCTAGGTCCATATATGGTTCTGCAAATAGCATTATTTCTTTTTTATGGATGAGTAGTAGTCCATTGTATTGATATACCACATCTTTATTCTTTCATCTGTTGATGGAAGTTTGTTTTCATATTTACTGCAGTGAACATTGGGTGCATGTAGCTTTTCAAATTAGAGTTTTTCCCAGTTATATGTCCAGGAGAGGGATTGCTGGGTCATATGGCAACCCTAGCTTTTTAAGGAACCTCCATAATGTTTTTCAGAGTGGCTATTCCAATTTACATTCCCAACATCAACATAGAAGGGTTCTCTTTTCTCTACACCCTCTCCAACATTTGTTATTTGTAGACTTTTTAATGATGGCCATTTTGACTGGTGTGAGGTGATACCTCATTGTAGTTTTGATTTGCATTTCTCTAGTAATTAGTGATGCTGAGCATGTTTTCATGTCCTTGTTAGCTATACAAATGTCTTCTTTGGAAAAATGCCTATTTAGGTCTTCTGCCTACTTTATGATTTTTTTTAATTGTTATTGAGTTGTATGAGCTGTGTGTATATTTTGGAAATTAAGCCCTTGTCATTCACATGGTTTGCAAACGTTTTCTCCCAGACCATAGGTTGTCTTTTCATTTTGTTTATGGCTTCCTTTGCTACGCAAAAGTTTGACTAGGTCCCATTTATTTAGTTTAGCTTTTATTTCTATTTCCTTGGAAGGTTGATCCAAGAAAACATTGCTACGATTTGTCAGAGAATGGTCTATTTCTCTTCTAGGAGTCTTATAGTGTCATGTCTTATACTTAAGTCTTAAAGCCATTTTGAGCTTATTTTTGTGTATAGTGTGATGGTGTGTTCCAACTTCATTGGTTTACATGTAGCTGTCCAGCTTTCCCAACACCACTTCCCAACCCACTTCCCAAAATATCACCACTTCCTTTTCAATGTTGAGTCTTTTAAGCATTCTATTTTGGAATCTTTGGTGTGACTAAGGCTTACCAGTTTGGTCTAGTTTGTAGAATTATAAAACAGCTCCTAATATTGAGAACTTACCATCTTCTAGGTATTCTTCCAACCATTTTCCCTGTAATGCTCACTACTATTTCTTTGAGTATTTCCTCTTAGTCTCACATTGTATAGATGAGGAAACTGAAGGACAGNATATTTTCTTTGGAAGTGCCTCCTTACCAAAAATGACTTTCCCTAGTCCTTTTGTTAGTCTGCCACATATCTGATATGCCCTTGGTTAAAATGATTATGAGAATATATTTCCACAAGTGTCCTTTGAACATGTGTTATCTGGAAGGATATATAAAAGAACCAGACAAGACTGAGCACACACACACACACACACACATTTAAAAAATGTTAGCAATTGTAGCTGATGCTGAAAAACTCAGCCTCTGTGCACCAGTGTGGAATAAAATTTCAGAGACAGAATTTTGGGTGAAATAGAAAAGAATTGCTTCATTGCTTTGTCAGGCAAAGTGGGACACAGCAGTCTCTTGCCCTGGAAAACTACCTGTCCCAACCTGAGAAGATGTGATGAAGAGTTTCATAACAGTAATTCAAGGGTGGGGTGGCTGACAAGATTAGGGTGTTTGCAGGGTTGGTGCTCCTTTAATATGGCCTCAAGTAATCTCTTGATGAGCTTCTCTAGTTCCATGAATCATGCCTTCTCTGGTATGAAGAGTGCTGACATGTTCCATCCGTTGGGTTTTAGGTCCATGAAGATCTAAAGATATTGTTATGTGTACCCCTTGAGGTAAAATCTGGACCCTGCCTCAAGGCTGCATTATTACTTCTTGGTTGTTCCTCCCTTGTCTTTCCAATCCCTCTCTTCCCTGATTAGCAACTGTTTGAACCTTCCCTTTGGAGCCCAAGGAAAGTCATGGAGGCTGAACAGAAAGGCTCCTAGGCACAGGGTCCTCCTCAGTTCCATAGTGAATAGATTGCTGTAAACTGAGTAGACACGAAGTCTATTTTGTTTGGTTGGAGAAAGGAAGATTTGGAACTTAGGAGGAGGTCAGCAGTACATGACCATTAGGGGGAAACAAAAGAGGGCAGATAAGAATTAGAAAGGTCAGTCGCCTGGAAGGCATTAGCCTATCTCTTCTTTCAGTGCATTCAGGTCCAGTACTAACACTGAAGCATTTTGTTATCATCACTGAGGGTTGGTTCATGGAGTAGAACGAATGATTGACTTAAATCCAACTCAAGGACTCTGATATTTGACAGGAACTATGAATCATTGCTCCATGAACTACTTTGAGATTCCAAATATGACTAGCAATACCACAGAACTCCTTAGAGCTCTATCCGTGCCTTCCCCTACCCCCAACCACTGCCATTACACACTGTGGAGACGGAAATGTTGCAAGGTTCTATAAATGTCATTGTGATCGCCAGAATGGTACCCTGTAGACTGCCTGAATGCTCACAATGAAAACATTTCTCCAGGTTGATTGAAAGAGAGAGGGAACTTCTTTCACCTAGACTGTTAAAAACTTGCAATCCGGAGTGTGGCATTAGCATTAATTTGCATAGTTAGAAGGATGGGAGCAATACTGAGTGGTCATGTAATTTGTTAGACTAAGCTGCACTTCTATAAATCAGCTCCCTTGAAAGATTTAGGTTTGATCTCCATGTATTTTTTTTCTAGTCCTTGAAAATTCTTCCATATGTTTACTTAGAAAACACAATGTGGTATTTATAAAATGCCTTATTGAAAATATGACAGATTTAATTCTTATTATAGCCCAATGAATTAAATTTTATCATGATCACCACTTAACAGTGGAGGAAACAGGCACAGAAAGGATGAGAAACTTGCCTACAATCACAGAACTAGCAAGCAAGAGAATCAGCGTTTAGACCAGGTAGTCTGGCTCCAGGGCCCAAGCCCTAAGCCACTGCTCTAGGCCTTGCAGAACATACAGTCAGACTGATTCAGAATCTTGTTAGTTGTCTTATGTCTTAAAATCCTCTGCCTTCTAGAATTTTAACATAGAGTATGTTGATAGTTCTTCACTTACAGCTCAACTTGTTTCTGCACAATAGATTCATAGCCATGCTATCATATTGATCAGGTGATAGATTTTATTTAAGTAGCAGCATTTTCACTTCATTTTCCAAAGGCAAATAAAGGCATAGAGTCTCTGTTTCTAGAAACACAAGGATATGCCCCAGAATTGTATCATCTCTTCAACAGAAGATGAGATGGTTGGATAGCATCACTGGCAGTGAACGTGAGTCTGAGCAAACTCTGTGAAATAATGAAGGGCAGGGAGGTCTGGCATGCTGTGGTCCATGGGTACAAAGAGTCAGACATGACTTAGCAACTAAACAACAACAGCAACTCTTATAACTTTCATGAAAATGATACCATCTCAAAGCTTAAATACTTGTATACAAAACCAAAAATTGAAGAAAAACTTGGAATGGCAGGCAGTAAATTACTTCCTATAGTGAGTGTGTCAGTGGTTTTTTCCCATGATAAGTTTTATTGTGCAGAAAAACGTTTTAAAAAACCTTCCTAATATCAGAGGACACCTCAGTTTTTATGTTCAGTGAATTGACTGTTTCTATAACCTCTAAAGTATTACTTGTAGGGCAACTAGAGGGACCCAAGAGAGCTGAATGAGTCAAGAATGAGAATAAAAAATAGAAACTTTTTCAAGTTCTATACCTATGTATGTATACATATATGTGTGCTCTCAGTTGCTCAGTCATGTCTGACTCCTTGCAAAGCTATGAACTGTAGCCCACCAGGCTCCTCTGTCCATGGGATTCTGCAGGCAAGAATACTGGAGTGGGTTGCCATTTCCTTTTCCAGAGTATCTTCCCAGACAGGAGTTAAACTTGCATCTCCTGCATCTCTTGCATTGGCAGGTAGATTCTTTTACCACTGAGCCACCAGAGAAGCCCGATATACCTAACTTGAAAAAGTTTCTGTTTTATATGTATTTCTCTATATACCTTCATTTATGTATCGATCTCCTTTAGATAAAGAGAATCCTAGTTTAATTTTGGGGGTACCTCTGTAAAAAAAGATAATGATCTTTTATTTTACATGAAGATGAACCACCATTTGCATTTAGAGGGCAGAGGTGTTGGATCTTAATAGCTCACAAGACTGCTGACTGCAATTTTTTCCATTCTACATTTAGTGACTCATGTTGTAGCTTGAAATTGGCTATGGTGAGTGTATTCATACCACGGAAATCAGGAAACAGTGGAAATCAGGGCCTTTTCTTTTGCCCCAGAGTAATTTTCAGTATTTATGAGCACACCACTGGGTGCTGGAATACATAATGAATGCCCAGCAGTTAAAATTTTCCCTCTGATAATTTTAAGCAAAACAAACAGAAAGTGAGATAAATGCATCCTCTTTGATAGCTTTGATCATTTTTCTTACTTTTTTTTTTTTTTTTTTGATTCAAAGCCTGGCTCAGGAGGAAGACTGTCCTAAGAACACAAAATTCACAGGTGAACCTTGTAACCAGCCCTCCCCAAACGCAATCCCTATCAGCTTTGGAAAGCTTTGTCAGGAACAGAGCACTCATTGGGTTTTCATTTCCTTTTTCCACCAGACATTTGCAGAGAAAAATGACTTCCTCCCAAGTATCCATTAGCCCCCAGCCTTGATGCTAATGAACAAACTGAAAGCAAGCTGGTGCGCAAATGGATGTGAGTCACTTGTCCACTTAGCCTGCTTGGCCTCCTGCGTCACCACTGACACTGTTCCTTCCTGGCCTGAGCAAAAGTCATGGTTGACAGTTGCCCACTGCTGGGAGACAGCTGATCGGAAGGTGCTCCTTTAAGAGGATGCACTGATTTGTTCTCCTGAAATCATTCTCGCACCTACCTCCTCCTATTGAGGTTTGATCATCCAGATTGAAATGCTCTTCAATGAATAAGATTAAGAGCACAGACCCTTTTAAAGATATTGCTTGATTGACAACAGAAAGCCAAGCAAATAGAATTGAGAGCAAGCCTGCTTTTTTTGTACAAATATAATGAAACATGCCTTTGAGAGCCTAGTAAGGCAGGAACCACTGAACAGCTAAGAGGAGGGCATCAGTACATGCTGCCCCATGGGAGCCTTGCTCTGTGGAATTTTGTATATTAGTTTATTTTTGTTTGCTCCATTCCTAATCACAGATGCTTCAAATGGCAGAAAGCAAGAAGATATTTGTGGCTCTAGGGCTTTCCCAGGAAAGCTCCACAGCATTGAATAGTCAACAAGCAGCAGATGGTACAGACCTTTCTGATTAGCCTGCAGGAAGGCGGTGAAATATTTTGTGTACATGGGCTATTAATGGAAACAAATGGTGATTTCAAATTTGTGTTCCTGAACAAATGATGCTGAAGCCATGAGGGATGGCTAAGTCTTCAATGAGGGACACTTTTATTCTGGAGAATGATATTTATCAACCAGGAGGAGGTGAGCATCATAAGGAAAACCTTTGCTTCTGTGGGAGTGCTTGCAATGCTGGAGTCTAATTTATGTATTTATATTCTGCTTGGTTCCCCAAGTTACTTAAGCCAATTTTTGAAATAAGATGTGACACAATTAAGTGAGCCAGCTGAGCAAAAGACAAAGATGGAAAAATATGGAAAGAAGCTAGTTTGCATTTTGCATAGTTGAGATTGCCCTAATGTGCACAGAAGGGGGGCCATGGAATTGGCTTTGAACTTTTAGGACTTCAATGTAGGAGGAAAACATGATGAGTTATTCCTTCAGTGTCTGTAGGATGAAAACAAGCCCATTGCTTAGGCAAAGCACTATTATTCTACACTGTGTAGTAATAAAAATTTGACTGAAAGGTTAATAAACATTTACAAGTTTGGAGGGACACTGACTAATAAATATTTGGGTCTGATTGGCATAATCTCTAGTTAATTTCTTGAAGGACATACTTTGAAAATGTGGCAACTAACATGGTAGTCCTAAAAGTGCCAAAAGTTATTCTTAAAAATGCCTACCAAAGAAGCCAACTCCCAAATGGGAGTAAATCTAAATGAATTTTATTTTAGAGAATTTTAAGGTATAGTTGCTGTATGTATGATATTATTTGTTATAAGAGCACAATATAGTGATTCATAATGTTTAAGGTTATATTCCATTTATAGTTATTATAAAACATTGGCTATTTTCCCCATGCTGTGCAAACTGTCCTTATAGCTTATCTTAGACTTGTTAGTTTGTACCCCTTATTCCTCTACTCCTATATTGCTCCCCACCACCAATGGTAACCACTAATTTGTTCTGTTTATCTGTGAGTCTGCTTCTTTTTTGTTATATGTGAATATAGTTTGTTGTATTTTGCTGTACTTTCTTATATTTGACTTATAAGTGATACCAAAAACATTTAAAATATTTAGCAACATTAATGGAAAGGAAACTTAATAACATACGACAAATGGCTATCAATCTAAATTGAGTAGTGGTAAAATTACTCAATACTGAAAAGATGGGTAGGCTTTAGAAGCAGGACTTTTATTATTACAAAGCCTCCCTGGCAGTTGTAACTGTGGGCTCTCAGAGAACTCAAAGCAAAGCAACCCTGAACCACATCTCTCTTCACTCTTATTTAACTTCTCAGTCTTAACTGAAAGGAGCTGCCTATTTGTGAGGTAGTCTCTATCTTTCAGGAAGATCCCCTGAAGGAGGGCATGGCAACTCACTCTAGTAGTCTTGCCTGGAAAATCCCCATGGACAGAGGAGCCTGGTGGGCTACAGTCCATGGGGTCACATTACTGAAGTGACTTAGCATGGATGTACTCTATCTTTACTCCTGTTAGTTTGTTCTCTTTTTCTCTTGGATACAAGAATCATTATAGACTGAAACTCATCAGGGACCCAGCTGTACATATAAACACTGATGCTTAATCAACCATTTATTTTTCTCTTATTTTATCCTGCATGCAACTTCTTTCTTGCCACTTCAGCTCATACTTTACTCATACAATCTGAAGGATGGATTCAACCATACTTATAGAAACATAAATATATGATACAGTAACTCTTTTTGGTAAAGGTCAGTTTTCATTCCAGTCCCAAAGAAAGCCAATGCCAAAGAATGTTCAAACTAACACACAATTGCACTCATCTCACATGTTAACAAAATAATGCTCAAAATTCTCCCAGCCAGGCTTCAACAGTGTGTGAACTATGAATTCCCAGATGTTCAAGCTGGATTTAAAAAAGGCAGAGGAACCAGAGATCAAATTGCCAACATCTGCTGGATCATCAAAAGAGCAAGAGAATATCAGAAAAACATCTACTTCTACTTTATTGACTATGCCAAAGCCTTTGACTGTGTGGATCACAATAAACTGTGGAAAATTCTTTAAGAGATGGGAATACCAGACCACCCGACCTAACTCTTGAGAAATCTGTATGCAGGTCAGGAAGCAACAGTTAGAACTGGACATGGAACAACAGATTGATTCCAAATTGGGACAGGAGTACCTCAAAGCTGTATATTGTTACCCTGTTCATTTAACTTATATGCAGAGTACATCATGTGAAATGCCAGGCTGGATGAAGCACAAGCTGTAATCAAGCATGCCAGGAGAAATGTCAATAACCTCAGATATGCAGATGATGCCACCCNGACAGGAGTACCTCAAAGCTGTATATTGTTACCCTGTTCATTTAACTTATATGCAGAGTACATCATGTGAAATGCCAGGCTGGATGAAGCACAAGCTGTAATCAAGCATGCCAGGAGAAATGTCAATAACCTCAGATATGCAGATGATGCCACCCTTATGGCAGAAAGTGAAGAAGAACTAAAGAGCTTTTTAAAAAAAATTTATTTTTTTCTTTATTTTACTTTACAATACTGTATTGGTTTTGCCATACATTGACATGAATCCGCCACGGGTGTACATGAGTTCCCAATCCTGAACCCCTCCTCCCCCACCTCCCACCCCATATCATCTCTCTGGATCATCCCCGTGCACCAGCCCCAAGCATCCTGTGTCCTGTATTNATTCTTGATGCCAACTCTGCTTATTCCAAATTTGCCAAGGTGAAGTCTTGTGAAGGTTGGTAAGTGAGGCAGTTGAAAGCTCTGGCAACATCATCTTGGCAGATGTTTCTGGTGATAGCACACTCTCTGCTGTGGGGTCATCACAACACACTTGTGAGAGGCCAGTGCAGGTTTTTAGGTTTTAAATTAACAGTTTAATTGATCTTCCTTTGGTTTATGTATCCTCAACGATGCCCCCACTTAGTCCACTTCGTCTGCTCTTGGATTACGAGGGAGAAAGGTATCAGCAACCAGAAACATCAACATCTTCTAGAATGTGGTTCTAATCCTGAAATCCAGCTGTGAGCATCTAGCACATCCAGATGTGGTGTGGGATTTCATGATGTCATTTTCTCTGCAGGTGCATACTGGTGTGACCTAGAACATTATCAAAAGTCTGCTAAATTGTTCTGTGAGCTTGAGTAGTGAACCCAAGAGTTCTGCTTTTCCCTGTCTTTTCTCATGTACTCGAATGCTTTTGTTAGGTCCTGGCTCATTAAAGTAAATTTAAGTCGCTCAGTTGTGTTTGACTCTTTGCAACCCCATGGACTGTAGTCTACCAGGCTCTTCTCATGGGATTNTGCTAAATTGTTCTGTGAGCTTGAGTAGTGAACTCAAGAGTTCTGCTTTTCCCTGTCTTTTCTCATGTACTCGAATGCTTTTGTTAGGTCCTGGCTCATTAAAGTAAATTTAAGCTGCTCAGTTGTGTTTGACTCTTTGCAACCCCATGGACTGTAGTCTACCAGGCTCTTCTCATGGGATTTTCCAGGCAAGAGTACTGGAGTGGGTTGCCATTTCCTTCTCCAGAGGATCTTCCCCACCCAGGGATCGAACCCACGTCTCCTGCACTGTAGGCAGACGTTTTACCGTCTGAGCCACCAGGGAAGTCTAATTAGCCCATTAGCCTCCATTAACATTAGGAAGGGTTGTTTGCTAGTTGTCATGCAGAGGGATAATTTTTTTCCACTTCCCTAATGTATGAAACTCACTCAGAAAAAAAGAGTTTTTTCTTAATAACTCAATTTTTTATAATTATTTCTGTCAATTTATTTTCTTGCTGTTGTTGTTTAGTTGCTAAGTCATATCCAACTCTTTTGTGACCCCATGGACTGCAGCCCACCAGGCTCCTTTGCCCATGGAATTTCTCAGGCAAGAGTACTGGAGTGGGTTGCCATTTCCTTCTCCAGAGGATCTTCCCAACTCAGGGATCAAATCCACATCTCCTGCATTGGCAGGTGGATTCTTTATCAGGGAATCCTCTTCTTTTGTTATTACTGTTTTTTTTTTTTTTAAATTTATTTATTTGGCTGTGTTGGATCTTACTTGTGGCATGTGGGAAATTTGTTGCATCATGTGAGATCTTTTGTTGCAGCGCATAAGCATAGTCTCTCCGGTTGTGATGCTCGGGTTAAGTAGATGCAGCCCATGGGCTTCATTGCTCCATGGCATGTGGGATCTCAGTTCCCTGACCAAGGATGGAACTCATGTCCCCTGAATTTGCAAGGCTGATTCCTAACCACTGGGCTAAAATGGAAGTCCCTCACTCAGAAAAACTTAAAGGCATTGATTGCTTATTCTCTTTATTAGAGATCAAAAAAAAAAAAAATGGCAAATGAATGCCCTGAGAGGTGTATTTGCAGTTCATCTCCTATGATGCCTCATTAGCTGTTTCCACACTGATGGGAAATTGCACTCATCTCACATGCTGGCAAAGTAATACTCAAAATTCTCCAAGCCAGGCTTCAATAATACATGAACCGTGAACTTCCAGATATTCAAACTGGATTTAGAAAGGCAGAGGAACCAGAAATCAAATTGCCAACATCCACTGGATCATTAAAAAAGCAAAAGAGTTCCAGAAAAACATCTACTGCTGCTTTATTGACTATACCAAGGCGTTCGATTATGTGGATCACAACAAACTGTGGAAAATTCTGAAAGAGATGGGAATACCAGACCACCTTACCTGTCTCCTGAGAAATCTGTATTTAGGTCAGGAAGCAACTGGACATGGAACAATAGACTGGTTCCAAATCAGGAAAGGATGTATATTGTCACCCTGATTTTTTAACTAATATGCAGAGTACATCATGTGAAATGCTGGGCTGAAGGAGGCACAAGCTGGAATCAAGATTGCTGGGAGAAATATCAATAATTTCAGATATGCAGATGACATCACCTTTATGGCAAAAAGTGAAGAGGAACTAAAGAGCTTCTTGATAAAAGTGAAAGAAGAGAGTGAAAAAGTTGGCTTAAAACTCAACATTCAGAAAACTAAGATCATGGCATCCAGTCCCATCGCTTCATGGCAAATAGATGGGGAAACAATGGAAACAATGAGAGACTTTTCTGGGCTCCAAAACCACTGTAGATTGTGACTACAGCCATGAAATTAAAAGACACTTGCTCTTTGGAAGAAAAGCTATGACCAACCTAGACAGCATATTAAGAAGCAAAGACATTACTTTGCTGTCAAAAGTCCATCTAGTGAAAGCTATGGTTTTTTCTGTAGTCATGTATGGATGTGAGAGTTGGATCATAAAGAAAGCTGAGCACCGAAGAATTGATGCTTTTGAACTGTGATGTTGGAGACAACTCTTGAGAATCCCTTGGATGGCAAGGAGATCAAACAAGTCCATTGTAGAGGAAATCAGTCCTGAATATTCATTGGAAGGATTGATGCTGAAGCTGAAACTCCAGTACTTTGGCCACCTGATGTGAAAAACTGACTCCTTGGAAAAGCCCCTGATTCTGGGAAAGATTGAAGGCAGGAGGAGAAGGGGATGACAGAGGATGAGATGCTTGGACGGCATCACCGACTCAATAGACATGAGTTTGAGTAAACTCTGGAAGTTGGTGATGGACAGGGAAGCCTGGTGTGCTGCTGTCGATGGGGTCACAAAGAATCAGATATGACTGAGTGACTGAACTGAACTGAACACTGATGGGTATGTGCTGATAGTTGCTCTTGCATTTTTGCTGTGTCTTATGTCAAAGGGCATAGATATCTCCTAGCATTTTTAATTATATTATAATCAAACATGAATTTTCCATTAGAGTTCATATGTAATATCTCACACTAAAATAATAGCAGTTGAACAATTATTCTGTTTTTAAGGTCTTCAGTTTTGAAACCCATGATGGCTTAAATATGCTCTGCAAATACACAAGTAGTTTTCAGTTAGAGGATATTTGCTTAGATAGGAGGATGTTCCTTCATTGATTCTGTAACTGCCAAAATCATTTTGATTGCCAATACTATTAATCCCTCTTCACAGTCCTACATTTTCTTCTCTCCCAGGCCTCTTTCTTTTNGGCTTAAATATGCTCTGCAAATACACAAGTAGTTTTCAGTTAGAGGATATTTGCTTAGATAGGAGGATGTTCCTTCATTGATTCTGTAACTGCCAAAATCATTTTGATTGCCAATACTATTAATCCCTCTTCACAGTCCTACATTTTCTTCTCTCCCAGGCCTCTTTCTTTTTACTTTCGACTTCTGCATCCGAAGTTAAATTATCATGGTGAGCTGAAAAAAAAAATTAGTACTTATTCCTAAAGCTAAACTAATCATTTGAAATGAATGCCTTCCACAAAGCTTAAGGCTTACATATTTAAGTTATTCTATTATTTTTTCTGAAGATAATGCAGCAGTTTCTGGGTTTTTTAATTTTTTTTTTTTTTGTAATGAGGGGATTGGCCCATGTTCATAATGCTGAATCTTCAAAGAAGTATCATTTTGTCAATACATAGTTAAGCACAATTTTGGAATCTCCTCAAGGGAAAAAAAATCTTTGAATAACTAGAGGGTAGATGAAAACATTCATGGATGGCAGAATTTTCATGTATCTAAGAAAATAAATAATCTGGACAGAGGAAATACAGATACTCAGATCCCAAAGTCCAAATTCTAAAATAATTTAAAAAGACAAGATCCCCAGGAGAAGGAAATGGCAACCCACTTGAGTATTCTTGCCTGGGAAATCTCATGGACAGAGGAGCCCAGAGGGCTACAGTCCATGGGATTACAAAGAGTCAGACATGGCCGAGTGACTAGACAACAATAACTGAATCACTTTGTGGTACACCCAAAAGTAATACAACATTGTCAGTCAATTATTCTCCAGTCCAAGTTGAAAAAAGAAAAACGGAAAAGGCTACTCTGCCTCCTGACATCTGAGTCTTTACAGGCAGCTCTCCATTGACTGAATTAGAACTAGACTTCTAGAACCAAGCTTTTGACTGTTTATTCTTTGGAAAGTCAGCTCAAGTGTTATTGCTTCTTCCCCTGGAAGAATTCTTTTTGGAGCAGAATAATATAATAGTTCTAGAATCAGAGTTCTTAGGTTAGCATCCCAGATACTTACAGTTAACACATGCAAGGCAGAATTATATACTATATATATATATATATATATATATGCACTTGTATTTGATCCTCATAACAACCCTATCAAGTAGATACTTATTTTCCAGGTGAGGAAGCTGGGACATAGAAAGGTTAAGCAGCTTGCTCAGGAGTTAAGCAACTCACACAGAGTGTTGGAGCTAGAATCCTTCTCAGTCAACCTGGTATTCTGCTCTTTTCCCCTTCGAGGTCAGCCACTTAGCAGCTGTGCAGCTTTGGGGAAGGTCCTCACCCTCTCTGTGCCTCACTTGCTAAATGAAGATAATAATCATAGATCACAAACTTGTAGGGCTGTTAAACGAACATACAAAATAACTCTTGTAATTTTCTTGGCATAGCACCTGGCACATAGTAAATGCTCAACAAAACTTGTCTTCTTCATGAGAGCAGGGACCACATTTTATTCAATTATCTGTATATATTGATAAGCAAGTTGCTTAACCTCTCTGAGACTTTATTTCTTCATCTGAACATGGGATAATATGTCAGCATCACATGGTTATTTTGGCATATAAAAGTCACTCAAAACAATACTGGATGAACTAGTGGAATCCCTTTATGTGGTACCATGGATGGAGGAACCTGGTAAGCTGCAGTCCATGGGGTCGCGAAGAGTCCGACAGGACTGATGGACTTCCCTTTCACTTTTCACCTTCATGCATTGGAGATGGAAATGGCAACCCACTTCAGTGTTCTTGCCTGGAGAATCCCAGGGACAGGGGAGCCTGGTGGGCTGCCGTCTATGGGGTCACACAGAGTCGGACACGACTGAAGTGATTTAGCAGCAGCAGCAACACAGTTTCACCTAAAAACAGATACTACAATGAAAACCTCTTAATCATGTCCATTCATAATGTAAAAATGATAGTAATGCCTCCTCCTGATCCCTAGGGATACATGAGGATAAATAAGACAATCTCTAAAGAGAGATTCTTAGGGGGAAGGTGCTTTATAAACCTAAGGGGTTTCTATTAATGATCATCATTATAAATTTGGTGTTGGAGAAATCATAAAAATATAAAATGAATGTCTCATAAAAAAAATAAAATGAATGTCCTCCAATGTGTAGGATAGGCATCGTGAAAATAAGACAATATGCTACATTTTGCCAGTGAGTGGTCAGACTATTTATATGCAAACTCAGATATGAAGAGTGGCCATTTAAAAACACCTTCTATGGATCAGGTACTAGAAACTTGATATACATGAACTTGCTAAAGCTTCAACACAAGATAGGTCATCTTATCATCTTTCTACAGATGAAAGCAAAACAGAGTTTCAGAAAAAGAGAAAGTGGTGGAGATAGAAAAAGAGATGGGGACAGAGAGAGACAGACAGAAAACTGACTATTATTTTAATAACCTGGCTGATAAAAGCTAAAGCTGAGATTTAACCCCAAATATGTTTAACTCCATCTTGCCTCTCTAAAGATAAGTAGACAAGTAAAATCATCACTTAGCTTCCAACACGACTGTGACCCAGAAATGACTTTGGAAAATGGTAGTTTGTGAAACTCACTAACTCAGGTTCTGTTCCCCTCGTTTTTGTATTCAGGGTGCCTATATTTGTGAAGAAAGGGCTTTCCCAGGTGACACTGGAGGTGAAGAACCCACGTGCCAATGCAAGAGACTTAAGAGACGTGGGTTTGATCCCTGGGTTGGGAAAATACCCTGGAGAAGGAAATGGCAAGCCACTCCAGTATTCTTGCCTGGAGAATCCCTTGGACAGAGGAGCCTGGCAGGCTACAGTGAATGGGATTGCAAAGAGTTGGACACAAGCATGAGTGACTAAGCATGCACATATTTGTGAAGAAGAGGCTAGAATAGCTCCGCCCCTTCTCCAGAAGGCTTTCTGAAAGCAAATTGTCCACTTAGATGTCTCTAGCATATAAAATATCCACCATTAAACTCTCACTTAGTTTGAGCAAATTTTTAATGTGCTAAGGTTCTGGGAAGATAAAATTGATCTTGAACTCTAATAAATAAGCTGAAGAGACCATATCTAAAAGAGTCATTGTGTTGATAAGATAAATAGACATCAGGAAGGCAAAAGTAGGGCATGGAGGTGTGGTGACAGTGGCCAGAGGCATACCAGAAGAAAGAGGGGAACCACTAAAGAAAATTTTGTCTGCCACTTTGTGGAACTTGTTTATTTTCACTGGCAGAGTGTAAAACACTTACTATTTGAGGAAACAGTGTTAGCAGGATGGCTGAAGGCACTCAAAAAAAGAGCATCTCCTTATTCATTTGCTAAGTCATGTCCAGCCCTTTGCAATCCCATGTGCTGCAGCATGCCAGGCTTCCCTGTCCTTAACTGTCTCCTAGAGTTTGCTCAGTTCATATTCATTGAGTTGGTGACACTATCTCACCATCTCATCCTCAACATTCACTTCTCTTTTTGTCTTCGATGTTCCCAGCATCAGGGTCTTTTTCAATGAATCAGCTCCTCATATTAGATGGTCAAATATTGGAGCTTAAGCTTCAGCATCAGCCCTTCCAATAAATCAGTTCAGTTCCGTTTGGTCACTCAGTTGTGTCTGAATCTTTGTGACCCCATGAATTGCAGCACGCCAGGCCTCCCTGTCCATCACCAACTCCCAGAGTTCACTTAAACTCATGTCCATTGAGTCAGTGATGCCATCCAGCCATCTCATCCTCGGTCGTCCCCTTCTCCTCCTGCCCCCAATCCCTNTTCCAATAAATAATCAGGGTTAATTTCTGTTAGGATTGACTTGTTTGATTTCCTTGCAGTTCAAGGGAATCTCAAGAGTCTTCTCTATTAGCACAGTTGGAAAGCATCAATTCTTTGGTGCTCAGCCTTCTTTACGGTCCAACTCTAACATCCATATGTGACTATTGGAAAAACCATAGCTTTGACTATATAAACTTCTGTTGGCAAAATGATGTCTCTGCTTTTTAATACATTGTCTAGGTTTGGCATAGTTTTAAAAGAGCATATAGTTTTTAATCTTGTTAGAAGTGAAGTAAAGTGAAAGTCACTCAGTTGTGTCTGACTCTTAGCAACCCTGTGGACAATACAGTCTATGGACTTCTCCAAGCCATAATACTGGAGTGGGTAGCCTTTCCCTTCCCTAGGGAATCTTGTTAGAGCTATGTGTTAATTAGAGATTTGCCATTAATGCTTTATAAGACCATTGGAAAATTCTTCACCTCCTTTGAAATTGGGAAGCCCCATCTATTAGGGTTCTTTATGAATGTCTGTTTAATATAGATTCAGTAGATGTTTGTTCTATTTCATTAATGATTCAGTAGTATCATAAGTCCTTACTTTGTTTCCTAGAGTATAATTTTTTTGATGTTAGCTTTGAGTCATTCAGTTCAGTTCCGTTCAGTTCAGTAGCTCGGTCGTGTCCGACTCTTTGAGACCCCATGAACTGCAGCACACCAGGCCTCCCTGTCCATCACCAACTCCCGGAGTTTACCCAAACTTATGTCCATCAAGTCAGTGATGCCATCCAGCCATCTCATCTTCTGTCGTCCCCTTCCCCTCCTGCCCCCAATCCCTCCCAGCATCAGGGTCTTTTCCAATGAGTCAACTCTTCGCATGAGATGGCCAAAGTATTGGAGTTTCAGCTTCAGCATCAGTCCTTCCAATGAACACCCAGAACTGATCTCCATTAGGATGGACTGGTTGTATCTCCTTGCAATCCAAGGGACTCTCAAGAGTCTTCTCCAACATCACAATTCAAAACTATCAGTCCTTCAGTGTTCAGCTTTCTTCACAGTCCAACTCTCACATTCATACATTGCCACTAGATAAATCATAGCCTTGACTAGACAGACCTTTGTTGGCAAAGTAATGTCTCTGCTTTGAGTCATTAAGGTTTTATAAAAATGCAGCAATTAATTTCTAAATTTATTTTCTTACCTTGCCTTTTATAAGGAATTTTCCTAGTGTCTCAGTGAACAAGTCCAAGTGTGATATCTAAGTTCTTTGAGGAAACTAAGCTGTTTATCTGCTATATATTTTCTCTTCAGGAGTTATGAATCTTCAGAAAAAATTTAGAAGTTTGTATTGTAGACATTACAGGCACGGGAAAAGGCACAGTAGCTTTCTAGTCCATTGACAAGTCATTTAAACAGATTTTTAAAAATCAACATTAATTAAGGATATTATCATATAGCAAACACTATTACCATATTTAGGAACTATTGAACTAAATATATTTCAAATAGAGATTCACATTCAGAATCAAAAGGTATTCAGTTTTCAATAAGAATCTACCTGAGTGGATCACACATTCTTCCACCAAAGAAAGCTGTATAGCATAGTGGAAGCAGCAGAGAATTTTGAAATAAAAACATGGGCTTGAGTTGACTCTATACTTAAAGGTTGAATGACTTTAGCTTAGACACCTACCCTTCTCTAAGCCTTGGTTTATCATCTATAACATGGATGATGAAAATTCCAACTAGGTTACTTGAAGGCTCAAATACACAAAAAATTATCTATATGGGAAAATGTAATGTTGTCCTTCATTATCATCATAATCATCCCAAAGAGCAAAATATCATGAATCTTGAAGGTAATAATGGCATCCAAGTAGGATGGAGGGGAAAAGTGAGGGTTAATCCAAGATGGACCTTAAAACAAATAAAAGCCAACTCTCCTTCATCCATGGTTATCTAGCTTCATCCTTGGTGTGAGAAGTTGACTGAGTAACGAAGCTCATTAGCACTGATTTGCACTGATAGTGAGAAGAACCAAGCCTTTGGATTGGCCTGATGGGGACATAGCAGAAGAACCTCTTTTCAATTCATCTCCTCCCTATGTCCCTTTTATAAGAGCATCTGGAAGGATGGTTCAGAACATTTCAAGCTACTTAGGTGATGGCNGTTGACTGAGTAACGAAGCTCATTAGCACTGATTTGCACTGATAGTGAGAAGAACCAAGCCTTTGGATTGGCCTGATGGGGACATAGCAGAAGAACCTCTTTTCAATTCATCTCCTCCCTATGTCCCTTTTATAAGAGCATCTGGAAGGATGGTTCAGAACATTTCAAGCTACTTAGATGATGGCAGTCTGTGGGAACTAGCCCTTACTTAATTATTAGATAATGCTTGGAAGATAAGTTTGCTCAAGTTCTTACTACTGTTATTTACACACTGTTTGGTGTGATTACTTGGGCTTTCTAAGTGGCTCTCGTGGTAAAAAACCAAAAACCAAAAAACCACCTGCCAATGCAAGCGACATAAGAGACACAGCAGATTCGATCCCTTGGTCCAGAAGATCCCCTGGAGGAGGGTGTGGCAACCCATTCCAGTATTCTTGTCTGGAGAATCCCATGGACAGAGGAGCCTGGCAGGCTACTCACAAAGAAAAGAGTCAGACATGACTGAAGCGACTTAGCATGCACGCACGACAGTGTGATTGCTTACATGTTGACCATCTCTTCCAAATGTAACGATGACCATAGTTTTCATGGAAAGCTTGCTTGAACAAAAATATGGCCCCCAAAATGGCATGCATATCACTTTCACATGCAACTCATAAACACCGCTTGGAAATTGTTTCCTTTGCCTGCCCACAGACAGTATGTACTGGGTAGATGAGTGTCTACCTCTAATGACACCAGAACGTGATAGAAGGGCTGGCATTCAGAGGTTCCCTGGATTTCATCTCGCTGATGGTGACAGCTGCAGTATGAGGCCAGCGATGAGAAAGAACTGTGTCAAGAGGTTTTGAAAGGGCAGTCCCAAATTGCCGATGAAAGTAGATGAAGCTGTGAAAGAGATTTATGAAGATCGACTTAGAATTGAAGAGTATGATGCGACACTTTTGGAATGTCACTGCATGGCTGGGGCCAGGAGAGAAGGGATGAGAAAGGATAAAACACTGAAGCCTGTTTGCCAGCAGACACATTAGGCCCTTCAGCTCAGATCTCAGCTGGAAGATTCTCCCTGCTCTCTGGGCGTAGTGATTGTGGGAAATGCTTGTGGTTTTCCCAGCCTGCCTCTCTCAGCAGGCTTTTAGTGCAAGCCTTCTCGAAGGCGATAGGAAACCAATACGAAAGGGAGTAGCAGAAGCTAATAATCCAAACATAATAGAGGTAGCAAGGAACCATTAACTGAAACAAGTTTTCGGTAGTCTAGGGATCATCTTACAGTACTACTTGCTCACTCCTTAAGGCAAGCGCTGCCTGGGTGGTTCTTGTTTGGCTCAGAATCGCCCACGTGGGTAAAAGGAATAAGCCCGAACGGCCTCTATAGAGATAAGAGGGTCTTGTCTGATAGCGGTTTTATTCTGGTGGAAGTCAGCAATTTCTGTGCCTTCAACCAGGAACCTCTAGAACATACATCCGTTCACTGAACTTTTCAACCTTAGCCATCTGCTGTTAAATTTCAGTCTCTTGTTTAGACTGTTGTATAGTATAATGCTCACTCTAGGTATAATTTAAATCACGATATTATTTTAATGTTTTAAAGTGATATCAAGATGAAATTATCATTACTGTGTTCCTATTCCCTTTATTAGTAAAAACGTTAAAGATGATTAAGATCTACAATTTTAATATAGCAGAAAATTCTTGACTACCTGTATAGGTGCATGGGTGTGTGTTTTTATCTTGAATAAATAAAATGATTCTTGGTAGACATACTTCTAGTTCCAAATGAAAAATATTATGGGGATGATTGTATGGTGTTTGGATGTGGTGTGAGAGGACTTGAAATTCTTTAGATTGGGTTTAAATCACCAGCTGAGCACTCTCAAGTAAATTCCCTTGTTTTGTACTGTTCATTTTTAAATTGATGATGACACTAACTTCTTCAAGCTTTCATGAGTATTTCATAGTAGGGCATAGTACTGGCACCTAACGTGCACTCAAAATATTATTTTCCATTTTCTTCTCTAGGGTAGAATCCCTTATAGACTGAATTTGCTAATAGGTGGGAAAAGAATGTATCAATGAAAAATAACTGTGTGCCACCAAGATATGCCCATCTTCCCATATATAATTTATAGGAAGAAACAAAATGAAAGTATTTTCAATTGAATGCTTAGATTTATGCAAATGATGCTTAGATTTATACTATGCTTAGATTTAAATAGTACTATTTAAGTACTATTTATAAAATCTCAAAAATGTTGGATGCTTTTTAAAAATCAGAACAAGATTTGCTTATCTCCACATTAAAATACAAAATTGGCATACATCCAAGCTTTATTTAAATCCATGAATGAATTTTTATCTTTTCTAGAACATGGGAAATATTTGAATAAGATTTAAGAATGAAGTTAACAGGAGAAATTGCAGCTGAGCTATCAGTCTTATACTGAGATGTGACATTCTTCATTCCTGAATCTGGTATCTAAGCTACCACCTTTTTTTGGCTCCCTCATTAATTCATTCATGCAAATTAGAATCTGAACATCTCATTTTATGCTTCCTGAGACATGCTGTGTAGAACATTAATGATCAAAAACAAAAATAGAACAGCCTTTAAAATGGATGTGTTCTGGTGAAGATAACCCTGTTTATGAGATAGCAAAAGAGTCACAGATGCATGGAATGGACATTTGGACTTTGAGGGAGAGGGAGGGGGGGGAAGGTTTGGGAGAATGGCACTGAAAC
>SJYA01001327.1:357655-393614 GCA_006410615.1 Neotragus moschatus
TTTACAGATGTGATTAATGTATGGCTTGTGAGATGGGAACAGTATTCTGGATCATCCAAGTGTGCTCACTGTAATCACAGGGGTCCTTATCTTCCATGAGGGATGCAGGAGACTCAGAGTAAGAGACACATGTGAGGATGCTTCGCTGCTGACTTTTAAGATGTTGAAGAGGCCACCAGCCGAGAAATTCAAATGGCTTCTGAAATTTGGAGAAAACAAGGAAATTAATTAATTCTCCTCTGGAACGCACAGAAGGAATATAACCCATCTAATACCTTGATTTTAGCTCAGTAAGACATGTTTTGGATTTCTGACCTCCAGAATAAAGTTGTATTGTTAAGTTGCCAAGTTTGGGGCTATTTGTTACAGCAGCATTAGGAAATTAATAAATCTCTCTCTATATATATGTATAAATATATATATAAATATATATGTGTGTGTGCTGTGTGTTGTCATGTCTTTTTGTGACCTCATAGGCTATAGCCAGCCTGGTTCCCCTGTCCATGGAATTCTCCAGGCAAGAATACTGAAGTGGGTAACTATTCCCTTCTTCAGGGGATCTTCCTGACCCAGGAATCGAAACTGTGACTCTTGTGTTGACATGAGGATTCTTTACAGCTAAGCCATCAGGGAAGACCAATAGCAAAGGGTCTATATTCAATCTGTGGTCAAAGATTCTTCTATCTATTTACTGAAGTGAAAGTTGAAATCTGTAAATGATATAAAAATCTTATTATCTACTTTCCTTTCTCCATGTCTTTTTTCTCTGCTTCCAAAATCCATGAGTCTCAGGATTTGTGTTTGTTCTGTGGGATGGATAAATGAAGATGCATGCCCTTAAATCAGAAGGATGCTAGTCAAGTTTCATGGTGGGCTTGCTAGAGTATTGTAGTGTTTTTTAGAAACAAGAAAGAATTTCAAAGTAAATAATTTTATTAATAATGTTTTTAGCCAGAGGATTTCAGTATATTCCTGGCTTGGATTCCACCAGGGGCATTAAAACCATTCAGTGTTCTATAGGAACTGAGTTACTGCTTTCTCTTTCTATCCATCCCACCCATGTATGAATTCCTGTGACATTTTTCTGCAAAACACATCCATGCAATACGCCTATACAAATGATTCTGTAACATTTACAGACATATGTTCATATTTTATCCTACTGAAAATATGGATCACACTACATGACAGAGGAGCCTGGCGGGCTACAGTCTATGGGGTCGCAAAGAGTTGGACACGACGGAGTGGCTACGCACGCTCATTTGTTTCATACATAAGTATATATAAATAGAGGCTTTCGTGGCATGCCGTAAACGTTTTCTAGTCATCAACGTGAGCCCAGCCAAAAGTTTGAGGTTTTATTTGTTCTTTAAGTCATACACGGCTTATTGTATTTTTCCCCTCATTTCTAATATATGTATGCGTTTGGGAAGAGTGAAGTGGTTAAATTGGTTTCTCCTCTTAGTTTATGGAGTGTAGAGAAAAGCCACAAGGATTTAAATCAGAAACAACTCTCTTTGATTCCTCTTTTTAGTTGCTAGAGGTTCAAAGTGTTACCAATTAACTTAGTCCGCAGGTGGGATCTTTAGTGTTTTGTATCAGTGAAGGAGCTAATCATTTCCCAAAACCTTACTTCATCCGCCAGGCTACATGGTCATATATTTTAAAATATTTAATTACACTTATTTTAACTGCTTTGGTAGCTGAATTTCCTAGCGATGGTCTAAGATTACTTTCATCTAGCGTGGTTTCTGCCATTTGTTGAGGACCATGAGAGAGAATCCTACAGTAGACTGAGACTTCTAGATGGTTTAAAACCCCCCAACCCCCACCCCCCTCCTTTTTTTTTTTTCTGGATATGTGGTGAGGAGTGATAAAAGTTCTGGAAAACCAAATTGGTAAAACTTCTGTTAATCCTAAAATAAACTTATCAGAAACAGGAAATAGAATCAAATGCTTTAATCCTTAAATGGCAGCACAATTTGTAAATAATGAAAGATGATTGAATGACGTTACAAGTGCTGTGAGTTTGTTATATTTACATTTCGTGAAAATTATTGTCCCACGTAATTAATTGGTATCCATAATTCCTTTAGAGATCTATAAAAATAAGAATGAGAGAATATATGTATATTATTGCTAACGATCTCTTATTACCCCGTTTTTACAGAGGAGGAACTGAATGTCAGATAAAATGCCAAGTCAGGGTCTCGTGGGCTGGCAATAGAGCTGTGTGCAACCAGAGGTTTCCTGAATCTGTCCTGTGTTCTATTCACTACTCCATACAGACTTCTTTTAATAATGCAGAGTAAAATGAGTTCTTTGCTGGAGTTACAGGGGAAGAGCTATGGAAATATGGGGAATTAATCATGTCTGATAGAGTGAGAAAGGCCAAATAGATATGAGGCTGAAAACGTTTGACCTGGTCACTCATATATTTTGCTAAGAACTTTGCGTTTTGTTCATTAGACCATAGGGAGCCATTAACAGATTTTTAAGGAGCACAAGGCATGGTTCAGTTGTGTATTAAGAGAATAACTTTAGCAGCTGTGGGAATTAAAGACGGGAACAGTGTTTATTTTTCTGGCTTTTTTGATTGCTCAAGAGCCCCCTACATATTTACTGTTTGTAAATTATATTACTATATTATAGTACTAAAATTATGTATATTACAAATTATACAAGAGAGAAATAAAAAAGATTACATTTCAAATTCTTTAAAAATTTATTACTAACAGTAAAATATTTTTGCTTAATATAAAATTAAGATAGTCATATAGTTTTGCTACTATATACAATTTATGAGTGTTTATATTGAGATCGGTGTCATGGAGTATATTTCTTAAATAAAAACCCAACAACTCTGCAGTTTGCACTTTATCACAGAGCTGATATGAAGTGCTGGTCTTAGTTTCTCTTGATGCTTTAATTCCCCTGCTGTCATAGTTGTTATATTTATTCAATTTTCATATTCATTCAGTGTTAAATTCTGTCTTCCAATTAAGAAAACCTCTGTATCAAAATTTGACTTGGAAATTTCCATATTTCCCACTATTGGGTAGTTGTTACAAGCTAATTGGAAGTTGTAGGATTTAAAAGTTTGAATAAAATAGCTCTGTACCCACTGATACTATTTATAAAAATTCTTAATAAGTGAGACTCATCTTGAAGTTTTAAATGTGTGATGAAAGTTTTTATAGTTTTTGGTATTACTATCTGTGGGAAAATTGTATAATCACGCCAACTTTGTTTAGTTCTTAATGTTTCTATCTCAGAATGTGGCTGCTTAAATATGCTGATGTTCTAATTTTCATCTCTGGTCCTGGCATTTGACAGTTTAGTGCTCTCTTCAGTTTACTGCTTAATTTCCTTTTTATTTATTTTTGATGTGGAAATCTTTTTTACTGCTCTTCTGTGATAAACAATTTGATTAAAACTGAATGTCATCCTGAGACTGCCCTGATGGCCCTATGGTTAATACCTTGTAATCCAAGGGCTGTGGGTTCGATCCCTGGTCAGGGAGCTAAGACCCTTCATGACTTAGGACCAAAAAAACAAAACATAAAGCAGGAGCAATATTGCTAAAAATTCAATGAAGACTTTAAAACTGATCCACATTAAAAAAAATCTGAATATCATCAAAACCCTACTTTAAGTACTTTGCAAAACAGTATGCCGAAGGGACCATCACTGGTCAACTTCTCTGCTCATGAGTACCCTCTATTCCCAAAGGAGAATGACCACATCAGAGGAAACAGCTGGCAAAGGTGGTGTCTGGTACTAGCATTCCTTACCTCTTCATTTTCTGTGCTGTGCTGTGCTTAGTTATTCAGTCATGTCTGACTCTTTGCAACCCCTCTGTCTATGGGGATTCTCCAAGCAAGAATATTGGAGTGGATTGCCATGCCCTCCTCGAGGGGTCTTCCCAACCCAGGGATCTAACCCAGGTCTCCCGCGTTGCAGGTGGATTCTTTATTGTCTGAGCCACCAGGGAAGCCCAAGAATACTGAAATGGGTAGCCTATTTCTTCTCCAGTGGATCTTCCCAGCCCAGGAATCAAACCAGGGTCTCCTGCATGGCAGGTGGATTCTTTACCAGCTGAGCTACCAGGGAAGCCCTACCTATTCATAATTATAGATAATCTTAGTTCAGTTCAGTTCAGTCACCCAGTTGTGTCTGATTCTTTGCAACCCCATGGACTGCAGGATGCCAGGCCTCCCTGTCCCTCACCAACTCCCAGAGTTTACTCAAACTCATGTCCATTGAGTCGGTGATGCCATCCAACCATTTCATCCTCTGTCGTCGCCTTTTCCCTCCACCTTCAATGTTTCCCAGCATCAGGGTCTTTTCAAATAAATGAGTTCTTTGCATCAGGTGGCCAAATTATTGGAGTTTCAGTTTCAGCATCAGTCCCTCCAATGAATATTCAGGACTGATTAATCAGTTCTCACAGCTTTTTTTTTTTTTTTAATGAGAAAAGGACTAATATTATCTTCCTATTATATATAAAGTAATGTATCATTTAAATTTTATTTTCATAAATTTAGGGGCCAGGTAGAAAGTAAAGGTAAAGAGAAGATTTTATATTTCTCCCAGTTCTCTAGGAGATTTACCTCATCCTTCATGGGCTACATGGGCCTCACTTTGGAGACCCCCTAGATTGGGGATGTGATGAACTCCAGGAGTTGGTGATGGACAGGGAGGCCTGGCGTGCTGCGATTCATGGGGTCGCAAAGAGTCGGACACGACTGAACTGAACTGAGGGTGTGGAAGGGAGAAGGATGAGAAGGTAAGGGCAGAAAGTAGGTAAAAAGTAAATCTCCTGAATGAGGACGGGAGAAGTGGAGTTACACAGACGATAGGATTTATAGAGTGTCTGACTCTTTGGCATAAGCATCAACCAGCGCAGGAGAGACGATGTACGGCGGTAGCACAAAGCGTGTGTCTCCCGCAGTCCCAGAGCTGATGACATGCAAACGTTCCGCTTGATCCTATGGGCGTTATTCTTGCGCTCTTTCCAAGATCCAGCAATTTGATTTTTCATTTTCCAGTTTGTTGCTGAGTTGTTTACTCAGTCAGCGCCTCCCTTGGCTCCCCTGTTGGTAGCAGAGTCCTGCTGAGAACAGCTCCCACTTTGATTTGAAGGGATTTATGTGATTTCTTTAGGCACAACAGAGTGATGAGGAAAGTGTTCGCTGTTGGACTGTTTTGTTTCCTACGTGGATCTAGTCAGATGGCCAGTGGTACTTGGACACATTCTGAACTTCCAGGTCAGCTTGTGCCTAAATAATCTCAACCAACAGTTTTCAAGTGGAAAACCCAGCTGCCTATTTAGATATTTATTTTTCAGTGGTGCTAAATGGCTGGATTCTTTGCTTAAGCTTAATAACCATTTTTTAACTTCCTTGGTTAAATTAGGAGCTCAGGGATCTACGCATCTCCCCCAGTGTTTAGATTGATTTATAGTTGTTGTATGAACCAAAGTTCTTCAGAGAAGCAAAACCACCAGGAAAGCTGGCAGGCTGATTGTGTGAGTCAGTTCAAATCTGAAGGTCTGAGAACCAGGGAGGTAAATGGTGAAAATTCCAGCGCAGGTGCTGGAGAAATGAGTGAGATGTAGCAGTTCAGTCATTGAGGCAAGTGTGGGGAATATAGAGTGTAATAACTGTGTAATAATTATTGTGTAATAATCTTTCTGTGGTGACATCATAACTAGACTTATCATAGCAATCATTNGAGGTATATGGTGAAAATTCCAGCGCAGGTGCTGGAGAAATGAGTGAGATGTAGCAGTTCAGTCATTGAGGCAAGTGTGGGGAATATAGAGTGTAATAACTGTGTAATAATTATTGTGTAATAATCTTTCTGTGGTGACATCATAACTAGACTTATCATAGCAATCATTTTGAAATGTATAGAAATATTGAATCTCTTGTATAATAGTAACTAACTGAGTGTTGTTGGTCAATCATACTTTAAAAGCAATCATACAAATTCATAGAAAAAGAAATGAGATCTGTGGTATCAGAGCAGGGGTTGGCACGTGGAAATTGGATGAAGGCAGTCAAAGGGCACAAACTTCCAGTTGTAAGATCCATAAGTATTAGGGAAGTAATGTACAACATGATAAGCTTTGTATTATATATAAAAGTTGTTGTGAAAGTAAAGCCTAAAATTCCTCATCGCAAGAAAAAAGTGTTTTTTCTATTAATATTTGTATCTATGGGAGATGATGGATGTTCACTAAACCTATTTCATGATGCATACAAGTCAAATCATTATGCTACCCACCGTAAACTTGCACAGTATCTGCATACGTGCTGAGTCCCTTCAGCTGTGTCCCACTCTTTGCAGCTCCATGGACTGTAGCCCTCCAGGCTCTTCTGTCCATGGGATTCTCCAGGCAAGAACACTGGAGTGGGTGGCCACGCTCTCCTCCAGGGGGTCTTCCTGACCCAGGAATCAAACCAGCACCTCTTAAATCTCCTGAATTGGCAGGCAGGTCCCTTACCACTGGTGCCACTTCAGTCAGTCAGTCAGTTCAGTCGCTCAGTCGTGCCCAACTCTTTGAGACCCCATGAATCGCAGCACGCCAGGCCTCCCTGTCCATCGCCAACTCCTGGAGTTCACTTAAACTCACGTACATCGAGTCAGTGATGCCATCCAGCCATCTCATCCTCTGTCGTCCCCTTCTCCTCCTGCCCTCAATCCCTCCCAGCATCAGAGTCTTTTCCAGTGAGTCAACTCTTCGCATGAGGTGGCCAAAGTGATGGAGTTTCAGGTTTAGCATCATTCCTTCCAAAGAAATCCCAGGGCTAATCCCCTTCAGAATGGACTGGTTGGATTTCCTTGGGAAACCCCAAATTTATACAGTGTTGTATGTCAATTATACCTCAATAAAAAACTGGAAGAAAAAAACCCCATAACACATGGCAACACTAAAAATCACAAGTAATATGAAGACAACATTTTTCTATATTAAAATCAGTTGCCACCAGTTTGCTTTATTATAATGTTTACTGAATATGTGCTTTTATATTTAATTATATTTTCAGCATCTCCTTTATTTCATTGTATATTAGACCATAGTATATAATAATATTTTGATTTTATACTATACTTTAAAACCTTTTAAAGTGCTAATTAACATTTCCCTGCTCATTTCCACTTATTTTTTTCTTTATTTTTTTAAAATATAAATTTATTTATTTTAATTGAAGGCTAATTACTTGTATACCCATGGCAGATTCATGTCAATGTATGGCTAAACCAATACAATATTTTTTTTCTTTATATTGTCTTTTTTCCTAAGAAACTTCAGAATCAACTCAATATAAGCCAAAAGTTCCATTTTGACTTTTACTGGAATATATATATATATTATAAAACCAATACATAGAGCATCAATACTTTTACAACATTGAATGTTCAAATTATCTATATAGTTTGGTTCAATGCTTACTGAAATCTTTTTTACATCATCAGTAAAGTATTAGTTTTATTTTTATAGACTCCTTAAAATTAATGTTTTTTGTTCCCAGGTGTTTTATATAATTGTTTTGTATTTTCTTTGTATTTAGTATTTCATACTCAATATTCTAAATAGTGATGGGAAAAATTCTTTACTTTTTTCATTTTTTTTTGATATCCAATCACTTAATCAAGTTTCTTATTGTCTAATAATTTTATGCTGATTGGAATTTTTGTTAAATAATTATATCATCTTAAAAATATGATCCTTTTAACTCATTCCTAATATTTAAAAATCATGGTATATTTCTGAAGAAACAGGAATGCTAAAATGTTTTTGAGTTATTTTAGCTCTAGTGAGTGTCTTGTATGTCAAATTCACAGTGGAAAATGGGATAAAGCTTTACTGCTAAAAGACCTGTGTGTTTTTAAATTGTATATCAGAAACTAATTTCAGTTGTATACAAATGTCACCTTACACATATATTTATATTTAAAGCATCACCTTCTTCAGTGCTACAATTACACATAAAGAAATGACTCAAGTCAAATATCATTGTTTTTTAATACCAGGGAAAGCATTTTGAATGTACTTCCCTGGGCATCAGCTCCCAAATCCTTTTTACCATTTCTGTTTATGTTGGTTAAAAAGGCTGTTTTTCAGAAAATTTTCCTCTTTCATGACTCTTTTTTATGCTAAGGTCTATTAGGACACCTAGAATGGGAATCTTTTTTTCTTTGTCACTTCTTTAGTAACACAGCTTTAACCCCATCCATGCTGTGCATATCAGCCTCCGTACTGTTAACCTCCTGGGAAGTGTGGTTTTGAGAGTGCATTGCGTGGTTTCTTGTCTGATATTAGAAGGATAAGTTGATCTTTCTGGAGTGTGTGAGCCTAAAAATGTGACATGAAGTGTATTTCTGTAATAGTATTCAGATTTCTCATGATTTCTTTAAGTGAGACATAATTTTCAAATGTAAGTAAACTTACTTTAGAATACTGTGGAGTTTCAAACACAATCAGTGTGATTAAGTACAAACTTACTGAAGCAAATCAGGAACTGGCTAAGCGGGCACTGGGAGGGAGCACTATTTGCTCTGGCCATGACATCTGCTTGTGTATAACCCACAGGATTTGGGAGGCTCCTAAGAGCCAGTGGGAACTATTCCTTTGACTTCTCTGAATGGTCTGGCTTAAGAACTCAGACAAGAAAGATGATCCATTCAGATGATGGCCTGGTCCGCACCATGGGGAGCTGACGCAGAGGCTTTTTAGGGAGATGTCAGTCTCTGAGCCACATTGACAATACCAGGAAAATGATATTAGAAGGAGCTAAGAGAAACATACTGATTTTTCCCCATAGGTGTCTGATCAGGGTTTTGGTGTAGCCTTGTGAGCTGGGAAAAGCCTTGGTTCCCGTTTGGCCTTCTGTGACTGCTATCCAAGTAGCCTGGGCNGGATTTGGGAGGCTCCTAAGAGCCAGTGGGAACTTTTCCTTTGACTTCTCTGAATGGTCTGGCTTAAGAACTCAGACAAGAAAGATGATCCATTCAGATGATGGCCTGGTCAGCACCATGGGGAGCTGACGCAGAGGCTTTTTAGGGAGATGTCAGTCTCTGAGCCACATTGACAATACCAGGAAAATGATATTAGAAGGAGCTAAGAGAAACATACTGATTTTTCCCCATAGGTGTCTGATCAGGGTTTTGGTGTAGCCTTGTGAGCTGGGAAAAGCCTTGGTTCCCGTTTGGCCTTCTGTGACTGCTATCCATATAGCCTGGGCTTTTTGTTCTTTCCTCTTCTCTCCAGTTACTACAACCATGCTTCATATGGACTTCCACTTTGAGACTTCCATGATACCGCTGCTCTATTTATCATCTTGGGCAATTTATCCTTGCCTCCAAAATTGAAGTTGTCATGTTGCAATGTAATTATTCCTTAAATTAAGATACCACATACTGTCAAGGGTAATGTTGAAGTTACTATGGGGCTGCTTTTAGGAAGAAAAGAGGTGGACTCAAGTAGGACTGAATGAAAAAGCCTAATTTAGGAGGAAAAGGCAGTCATGCATTAAAAAAAAAAATCATCTAAAGAGAAGAGACCCTTTGAAGGGTGTGTGTTGGTTGTGACAGATCAGCCTGGGAGTGGGGGTATTATTTATCATGTTATTTTTTCCCTTCCAACATAACTTAAAGGAATAACAACATACCTGAATTAACTAGTTCAGCACAGACATTTTGTTGAAAACAAGAAAGGTAGTTTACTCTTCAGTTTCTCAAATATATCTTGTGATCAAAATCATCTGAAATGTTTGTTAAGTATGCAGATTACCAGGCCTCTTGCCTTGAAATCCTAGTTTAGAAAGCCAGTGTTGATTGCCCAGGAATTTGTGTTTCAAGCTCCTGGTGAATCTGGTGCCTGCTAGTGTTTGAGAATCAGTGATTTAGGTTAAAATATGAAAATGGATGTTTCTTTTCTTCTTCCAGTATCTATTCTCTGCTTCCTTTTTATGTCAATGAAACCTACAGATGAAGAGGGTTATGAAAATTGTGTGTGTGACTAGATATGGCCAATGTCACGGGTACAACTTCCCGGTATTATCTTTGAGGAGACAGGCTGAGCCACTCTTCCGGTCCTGCCTTCATCTTGCTGCATGAATGGGATATAGACCGTCATGGACCATGCAAATGAGGACCACACTGTTGCTTGAGGGAGCCACAAGATAGAGGGAGTCTGAGTCCCTGGACAATCTAGAGCCTTTCACAAGAGAGAGAAAGAGCCATTATATCCAGCTCTTATATTTCAGATCTCTATTATATGCTATCAAGCTATATTTAAATAGCATAANCCGTCATGGACCATGCAAACGAGGACCACACTGTTGCTTGAGGGAGCCACAAGATAGAGGGAGTCTGAGTCCCTGGACAATCTAGAGCCTTTCACAAGAGAGAGAAAGAGCCATTATATCCAGCTCTTATATTTCAGATCTCTATTATATGCTATCAAGCTATATTTAAATAGCATAACACTTAACAAAATTGTAAAAAAAATAAAATAAAACATGCAGCTTCATGAAAATATAAATTAATATATGACAGTCAGAATAGAAACCAGAACATTAAGTCATTTATACAAATTGGTCATTTATACAAAGTTAAGTAATTTATACAAAGTTATTTATATAAACTGGTTATCTCTGGGACACACATTTGGTTCTAAGTTTCTGTGAAGTAGAAGTAAAAAGGTATATATAGCTAGAAGTATTTTCTAGGGGAAGCTTGGCTATGACTTAAATCTAAGACAATTTTTTCAGATGTCGCTACTTGACATGCAACAAATGTTGCCATGACATGTGCAGTGAGCAGAGACCTCAGTAACTAGTCTCAGTAATTATATTAAGGTTTCATAACCTTGTTTCTTGGTGTGTTCCTTAATAACAGAATCAAGATCATTACTCTCCTGAAATCGGTGTGGTACAGATTGATGATGCTTGGGACTGATTTAAGTATAAAGTCTAGCATTATAACAACACTAGATTTCATTAAAGTATCAGAATCCCTCCTCTCTTTTCAAGTGAAATCTTTAGTAGAATGTCAGTGTATAAAACCAAACTCCCTTGATTTACATGGGAGTGAGTCTGAAACTTGGCCTGCCCCTGTTCTTGAAACCCAACCATAGAATTCTAGAACACAATGGGGAAAGTCTTGAGTTCGAGGGATAGGTGCCTGCCTGTGCCTATGTTTCAAACCATATGCCATAAGTATCACTCTTCTTCACATGGAGTTTGATAAGATTTGGACAGCAGACCACTCCAAATTGTATTCACTGGCAAAATTCCATACATTTATATCGATTCTGAAAACTGGCAACAGCAAATTCCCCCCAAGTTATGAAATGTTTAGACAGTCTCTGGTGTATTTTGATGATTTCTTTATATAATAATATGGATTCTAGTTGCATAGTGATTTAAACTGATAATTTACTGGCCAAAATAGATTGGTATAATCCTGTCCTTCTGAATTAACTTAAGGACTTGAATTTCCTCATTAAAATGTTTAAACATCTGCCGTGCTGGAAAAAACAGAGGCATATATGAAAAGAAGTTTTGGAACAGTGAAAAGGGAAAATGGAAAATTAATTCAGACGATTTGGCATTGTTCTAAAGTAAAACTCGTTTTTTTAGATGGAAACTCTTAATGGAGCTAACAAGATTTTTAGGGAGTGATTTCTTGATTGGTCCCAGATTTTGGAAATCTTCATTCCAAATCTCTGTCTGAGGTATTTTTTAAAAACCATGAAAATAGAGCTGGTAGCTTAGTAACTAATACTGCTTTGGAGATTAACATTTTCAAGCAGGGCACCTTTGTTCACAAAGAATATAGAATATTCAAAAAAATAAAACACTTGAGATTCAAAGCAGACATTTGGCTTATTATATTAGGTTAATTAAGGATAACAGGGAATGCAGACATCAGTAGAATTTTGTCACTTAGTTTGTTTGTTACAGAGAAGATAATATTTTTTCATAGAATCATGATAAAGACTACATGAACAGAATTAATTTTGAAGATTCCTGAATAATTGTTTTACACACAGTCTTCAAACACAGAGTCTAGTTACTCAGTTTTTGAGTCACAGAGGAGCAGAACTTGAAAATACCTTATTCATTCCAGTATATATATATATTTGTGTGTGTGTGTGTGTATACAGTCATCATGTGTCTTAAAAAATATGACTTTGGAAGCCTTTTTGCAGTAACCTAGACTATCCTTTGGCTCATCCCTGACCCCAAACATTTCTGCTGTCTTTTTTTTTGGCTACATGATGCAGCTTGCAGGATTAGTTCCTTAACTAGGGATTGAGCCTGGGTCCCCTGCAGTGTAAGCACAGAGTCTCAACCACTGGACTGCCAAGGAGTTCCCTATCATAACACTTGTACTTTGCAATACAATGATATTCATTGTGTAGATTTTAAAGCATTTTTATCTGCAAATTTGTAACCAGTCAGGCTAATTTCTGCCTCTGGCATCCAAAACAAAGTTAAATTTCCTGCACTCATTCCTTTGACTCTTTCTAGATGTGAATAGTCTCTTTATGCAGTGGGTTTGAAAGCAGCAGTATGCCAACCAAGTATGATAGTCCATTTTGCACGTTCTTTCCAACCATGATCAGGGACCCTTTAGTTTGGTAGTTTGAAATCATTCCTGGTAATATTTACACTATGGAAATCTCTAACTGCTATAAATGGTGGGGAATGAGGAGGTGAGCTAGTTTTAAATGTTTACCAGGACACCACTAGTTTGAGGTATACCTGGGTGCTACCAAATTTGGTCTTAAAAAAGTGGGGATCGACTCTCTGCTTTCAGAGGCAACATTTGGTGCTGCATTTAGCTTACCAAATAGCAAAGGATGATTTCTCCTGAAAAGAAAGTGAGAATGTTAGTTGCTCAGCCGTGTCTGACTCTGCGACCCCATGGACTGTAGCCCACCAGGCTCCTCTATCCAGAAGATTTCCCAGGCAAGTATACTAGAGTGGGTTGCTATTTCCTTCTCTGGGGTATTCTTTCTTACCCAGGGATTGAACCCACATCTTTGCCATTGGCAGATGGATTCTTTATGGCTGAGTCATGAGGAAGCCCAATTAGTCAGGGACTTGCAGGTTAAGAGGCCAGTTTCTCCTCATGGCAATAACAAGCACAGTAGGGCAAGCTCGACTGCACAAATACATTTCAAGTCTTTGATGTTAATGTTGATGAAGACCAAAGTTAAGGGTTGGGGAAGAATGCTCTGTCTTTTGTGGGAGGAGCTATAAAGATGTATAGCAGGTGGGATTCAAGAAGGGTTTGGCTTCCCTGGTGGCTCAGATGGTAAAGCGTCTGCCTGCAGTGCGGGAGACGCAGGTTTAATTCCTGGGTTGGGAAGATCCCCTGGAGAAGGAAATGGCAATCCACTCCAGCACTCTTGCCTGGAAAATCCCATGGACGGAGAAGCCTGATAGGCTACAGTCTATGGGGTCGCAAAGAGTTGGACATGACTAAGCAACTNCTGGTGGCTCAGATGGTAAAGCGTCTGCCTGCAGTGCGGGAGACGCAGGTTTAATTCCTGGGTTGGGAAGATCCCCTGGAGAAGGAAATGGCAATCCACTCCAGCACTCTTGCCTGGAAAATCCCATGGACGGAGAAGCCTGATAGGCTACAGTCTATGGGGTCGCAAAGAGTTGGACACGACTAAGCAACTTCACTTTTACTGAGTCTACTAAATTATGGGACAGTGGTTTAGAAAGATAGGTGTTTGTTTCACTATCACAAGAGAGTCTAGAGGTACCTGATCCAGGATTGCATGGTGGTTTCACTCCATGAAGTCCTGGAGGACCCAGGCTCCTTCTATTTTCTGTCTTATTACTCTCGTTGGCATGTCCTCTGTTGCCAAGAGTAAGGAGTCAACAACCTTTTTCTATAAAGGGCCAGATACAAATATATTTAGGCTTGTGGCTCATAAGGTCTCTATTGTAACAACTCAATGCTGCCATTGTAGTGTGAAAGCAGCCGTAAATAGTAAGTAAACTTATGAATATGATTGTATTCCAATACTTTTTTAAAATGGGTGCTAACATTTGAATTTCAAAAAATTTTCATGTATTATGAAACACTATCCTTGAATTTTTTCAACATCTAAAAATGTAAAATTCATTCTTGGCTTGTTACTGTATAAAAATAGACACCTGATTGAATTTGTCTCCAGGGCTGTAGTTTGCTGACCCCTGCCCCAAAGCATCTGAAGTATCAAATGGTTGCTAATTAAGCATCACAGATTTATCAGTCAGCAGGAAGGTGGGGAGGAAGAAACAGGAAGCAAAGGGCAGGTTCAGGCTGGATTTTAGGAAAGGTTGCCCAAAACTGCCATGTGATACTCCTTTTCATCTCATTGTCAGATTTAATCACATGACCATATCTAGCTGCAAGGGAAGCTGGAATTAGCAGATTTCATGCTGATAAGTCAAATGCCTGGTAAAAATTGGAGGTTCTTTCTCTGTTGCGGAAGGGGAAAATAACACTACAGGGTTATGATGTTTAAACAGGCTCTGATGTTTAGTGTACAGTGTGGAGGTGAAGACGCAGAAGAATTACTGACTATATGACTGAACACGATTACTGTGTCACTGAATTCTTTTTTTTTTTTTAATCATAGGAAAGAGAAATATCTTTTCTTTTTCACATTCTTTTTTTTATCTTTTTCTTTTTTAGTTTGTTTTGCTTTACAATACTGTATTCGTTTTGCCNAGAGGCCTAGTTGTAGGGCTATGTCTCCAGCCATTGGAGATCAAGGAGATCGGAGGCCAAGATCAGGAAAGCCACTGTCAGAGAAGGTAGGACTGAAGTACTGTCTATGTGGTGACTGGGATCCTGAAAATCAGTGAGAGTGATGAGAGGGAACTGGAGCAGCTTCAGCATTCACATACGGCTGCCTTTCAATTATGACAGTGCCTTGTCTTAGGCTCTTTCTTTCTTGCCTCCCTCTCTTTCTCTCCTTGTCTCCCTTCCTTCGTTCAACATACAGTTTACATACTACAGGCTACCTGAGCCTCCCATGGCTACTCGGAGAATTAATTTGAGCTGATCCTCACGTGTGTACTTCCTAACTCACCCTGATAGTCCGCATTCATTCACTTATTCATTCATACATGGATATTTACTATTAATAAGTGCCTCCTATACAGATGCCGTTATTGAATACTACAAATACATTGTCTCAGATTTGAGTCTCTTGGGGATTCTGTTATCTGCCCACTTTATAGAGTGTGAAATAAGAAAACTTTTCATCATGATGAATCCTGATTTATTAGGCATCCCCAAAGACCTTTGCCCAGGTTTGCTCTCTTCTTCCATTTCTTTAAAGTAAAGCTGGATTGTGTTGACCTAGTTGCTTGTCCATACTTTCCTTTTGAAATTGAGGAACAGCCTGGTCTCAGGTAGCTGTGGCTTTGAACCCAACCTTGGCATCTAGGATGGCCTTGGTGGTGGAGCTGCACCCCTGCACCCTGTTTTCCTTGTTCATTAAAACGAACTGCAGACACCTCCTCATAGGGCTGTTTTAAGAACAAAGTGGTACTTGTTGTCTCTGTCTGATTTACTTCACTCAGTACAATGATCTCTAGATTCATCCCTGTTGTGCTGCAAATGGCATTATTTCATTCGTTTTTATGGCTGAGTAATATTCCTTTGTATATTTGTGCTACATCTATCACTTATATGTAGAATCTGAAAAAAAAAAAAAACTTGTGCAAAGAACTTATTTGCAAAACGGGAAAAGATTCATGGGCTTAGAAAACAAACGTGATTACTAAAGGGGAAAGGTGAAGGGAAGGAATAAATTAGCAGGTTGGGATTAACATATATGCACTGCTCCTGCTACTGCGGCTAAGTCGCTTCAGTCACGTCTGACTCTGTGCGACCCCAGAGACGGCAGCCCACCAGGCCTCCCTGTCCCTGGGAATCTCCAGGCAAGAACACTGGAGTGGGTTGCCAGTTCCTTCTCCAATACATGAAAGTGAAAAGTGAAAGTGAAGTCACTCAGTCATGTCTGACTCTTGGCGACCCCATGGACTGCAGCCTACCAGGCTCCTCCGTCCATGGGATTTTCCAGGCAAGAGTACTGGAGTGGGGTGCCATTGCCTTCTCCAATATACACACTACTATATATAAAATAGATAATGGACAAGGACCTACTGTATAGCACAGGGAACTCTACTGAATACTTTGTAATAACCTATATGGGAAAAGAATCTGAAAAAGAATAAATATATGTGTATGTACACCTGAATCTCTTTGCAGTACACTTGAAACTAATACAACATTGTAAATCAACTATACTCCATAATAAAATAAAAATTAAAAAAAGAAAAGAACAAAATGAAGTGATGTATATTTTATAATTATTTTAAATTATACTTTTAAATAATACTTTATGAATAGTATATTTTATAATAGTTTATAGTTATTTATAATTATAATTCATTTTATAATTATAATTATTTATAATATTTATGATCATGTATCTGATGTATATTGTAGCAGAGCACCTCCCAAGCAGGACAGAACCCTTGGATAAATGTGTCTTAAAAAATGGGGTTTTGCACTGTCTCGCTTCAGAAGTCCAGCATTAGGAGGCCAGCCTCCTTCAGTCTAAACTCTTCGCCAGGCTCTGGTTGCTGCCTTTCATTCTCTGCTTGTTTTTTTTAATGGTTGCAAGATACCTGCCCCTCCAGGACCCACAGAGAGACAAGGGAAAGGGACATTGGGTGAGAGAAATGTCCTCACAGGTCTTGCTCTTTTAATCAGGGAGTGAATGTTATCATTGAGAGCCTCTGGGTAGAATCCTTTGAAGTCTCATCTACTGGCAGGTGAAGCTGGTAACTTGAACAGGTGGCATTTTCAAATTATCAGGCAGGGAGAGGGGATGACCAGTGGAACAGGAGGAGGGGACTAGCTTTTGCTGAACATCCTACAATATCTGCCACCTACAGTGAAATAAAAATAGATTTCTCTTATAGGTTTTCTGAGGAGTAAATTTTAATTGATGTGTTCAAAGTGCTTCTCTCCTCACTTGTTTTAACGCCCGTGCACAGCCCTTGTCTCACCAGTTTAAAGTTCAACACTGAGTGGGCTTACTGTGCACATGACATCATAGGAGTTTAAGTACAGACACCTTACTTTTTGGTAGGAATCCTGTTAAAATCTAGTCGCCTTTGGAAAATTTTATTTCTTTGATAGTAATAATTTATGCTTTCCTTTTCATTAGCGCAGACTTTATAATCCAAGAAGAATTCAGTAAGTGCTTAGGTACAAAGCATGCTGATGACAACTTGAGGGCCACTCAGAAGAAAAAGAAGACAATGTTAGGTCTTCGGGAAACTTACTGTCTGGTGGAGATAAGAAAAGGAGGAGCAGAGTGTTGAGAGTCAGGGTAGAATGCACAAAGGTGAGATGTTTATGGGGACGGAAGTAAATCTAGGAAAGATTTGGACCTTGGCTCAGATATCTTCCTTATCCCTAGAATGCCAGGCTTCCTCAAAGGAAGATGATAGTAGCTGTGGCTTATATACTGCTTCCTGGATTTCATCCTCTGCCATCAACACTGCTCCTCAGCAAATTAGAAGAGATATCAATGCAGCAGAAGGATGGCCATGCCGTTGTAACAGTTTTAGACTGAAAAATAAAGTCAACTGTCCAGAATTACGTTGTATGTAATCCAAAGTTGGAGAGGTATTTATTTACCTTTCCGTTTTGTTCTAAAATGTGATCAGTGCTATTATGTTCCATGACAAATAAAAGAATGGTTCTGATCCATGGTCACTGAATTAGATCTGATTCTAAAATATGACTCATGTTGTAAAGGTTATGTTCCCAGGAGAATTCCATGACATTTGAAAAACAAAACTCCGAGAAAAAGAACAAAAATGATATATGGAAGCTAGTAACTCAGTGGTTAAGGAAGTTAAAAAAAAATCCTTGAAACTGAAAAGTTCAAAATTATAAATTCATTTCAAAATCATATTATTAAGAATCATATCAGCTCTTGACGTTTAAATGTCTTCAACCTCCTGGCCCTCATCTCTGTCTACCAAGATTTCTACGTAGCCAAATTGATGACTACTATGCCTAATGACCCCTTTCACACAGCATATTATTTAGCTAAGTTTATTTGTTTGTTGGCTATACCATGTCTTAGTTGCAGCAAGTGGGATCTTTCACTTATGGCATGCAAACTCTTAGTTGGGGCCTGTGGGATCTAGTTCCCTGGCCAGGGATCAAACCTGGGCTCCCTGCACTAGAAGCGTGGAGTCTTAGCCACTGGACCAACAGGGAAGTCATTTGCTCTGAGTCTGATACAGAGTATAGTGTAATGGTCAGAGCATTGCAGCTGACATGTGTTCCAGAATTGAATAAAATACCACTAATGTATTTAGCGCCGAAGAATCGATGCTTTTGAACTGTGGTGTTGGAGAAGACTCTTGAGAGTCCCTTGGACTGCAGGGAGATCCAACCAGTCCATTCTGAAGGAGATCGGTCCTGGGATTTCTTTGGAAGGAATGATGCTAAAGCTGAAGCTCAAGTACTTTGGTCACCTCATGCGAAGAGTTGACTCATTGGAAAAGACTCTGATGCTGGGAGGGATGGGGAGAAGGAGGAGAAGGGGACGACAGAGGATGAGATGGCTGGATGGCATCACTGACTCGATGGACGTGAGTCTGAGTGAACTCCGGGAGTTGGTGATGCACAGGGAGGCCTGGTGTGCTGCAATTCATGGGATCACAAAGAGTTGGACACGACTGAGCTACTGAACTGAACTGAACAGAATGTATTTAAAAAGTTTGGGTGGGGAGAGGGAAGTGGTCAAAAATATTCCGGACCAGGGTATTTGATTGAATTAACTTCCCTCAAATTAGAACAAAAAATGTTAAAGATGGCTTCTATTGAAAGTTGAATCATAAATTTAACATAGCATTTTCATGGAAAATGTTGTTTAAAGCTTCTCAACATTTGTTTTATTTATTCTTAAAATTGCGCACTACCTTCTTTTTCTACATAATAATTAATGTAGCTTTAAGCATCCTTTGTGTTCATGTTCAGAAGCTTGCAGGAATTAGTAGTTATTCATAGACCCATGTCTTTAGGTAATTTTTAATGAAGTATGCTCACTATTTTGAACTATTTGGCACTCAGGATAAAAGGCATGGTTTCAAGATCTATAGAAAATGCTAGATTCTCATAATCAATTTTTAGGGGTAAAACTCCAGTTTGGACCTGTGGTGTCAACAATGCAGTGCCCAGTACCCACAGTAGTTGAATGTTAGATTCTTTTCCTAAAATCTAAGCTATTTAGCCTGAAGTAAGACCATCTGTGGGACATCAGATGTTTAGTTCACATGGGGCTACATGAAGCCCAGTCCAGTTGCTAATTCATCTTCTCTCAATTGAAAAAGAAATTTCTTCAGGATTGAATTCATCCAGGGCTACCTTGGTACACATTAAAATCCCTAGCATGGAGACAGTGCTCAGGAAATGGCTAATTTTTAAGGAAATCTGGCCAAACAGATATTAGAATCCAAGTCCTTAGGATAAGTTCAGAACTTGTGTTCCTTTTGATGGAAAATTTCATATGAAAAATTTGCTCAATGGAGTACATTTTCTTTTTGTAAGCAAATCCATCACTAGAAAAGTTCTAAAAGAGTCAGACTGTGCTGGTAAACAATCTTTGAAATTCACATGGGCTTAATAAATAATGAAAAAATTCACTTTAAGTTTTGCCAGTTTCCAAATATTGGCCAAAAGTCGGACAACTTTTGATTGAGACAAAACAACCTAGATATATCCACATGGAACAAGCTAAAATATGATATAATGTGTAATGACTATATTTAGAAATTATAATTATTTCATGTAGTCTACTCAGCTTTTGTTTACCCATCACAAACACTTTTCTGTCAAATATGGCTCATATATTTTCAAATTCTTTCCCTCATGTACAATAGGCACTAAAATATTTGCTTGTGGTATGTCTCATTGCCTTGTACTTTTAAAAACTATTTTCAGATGCCAATCTGTGTAATGTGATAACTTACCATAAGGATTTCATGAAATGTGTTTTGTTTTTCCAGAAGACCAATGCAGATTTGTAAAATAAATATTTGTTGAAAATATTACCCTTCATGCAAGGCTCAGTGACTTAGAAAGAGAGGGAGAATATATAGCCTTAATCAATCTATTACCTCACCTAAAGATGTTGAAGTTCAACAAAAGAATATCATCCAAACTTGTCCTCAGGGCAGCAGTGGAAACGCAGACATAGAGAACAGATTTGAGGACACAGTGGGAAAAGGAGAGCTTGGGATGAGAGGAAAGTGTGCGACAAATGGAGAGAATCGCCCTGAAACATATACGTTACCATGTGAAAAAGGAGAAAGCCAGTGGAAATTTGCTGTGTGATGCAGGCAGCTCAAATCTAGTGCTCTGGGGCAACCTAGAGAGGTGGTGTAGGGTGGGAGGTTCAAGAGGGAGGGACATACGTATCCCTATGATTGACTCATGTTGATATATGGTAGAAACTGATGCAATATTGTAAAGCAATTATCCTTCAATTAAAAAAAATAAATAACTTTAAATTAAAAAAAATAATCCAATCTTGAAAATATCTTCAATGTCAATCTGGTCCAGTCATTATCTACTATATAAGTCTCACACTGGCATCTCTTGAAAGCAATTTTCTAGGCTGTATACGGACATTCCCAGAGACAAGGAACATAATACTTTATCCTATTTCAGACAACTATTGATACACTTTTACAAAGTTTGTTCTTAGAGTGTGAGTCAAAAACTGCCTCTCTGAATTTTCTTATCATTGGTAAACTCTTTTCTAAACCATGTAAAATGAGGTTTCTTTTTTTTACGTGGCAGTTCTTCAAATGTCTCAGTAGAGCTATTAGTTTTAAGAGCTCCTCTTCTTCAGAATTAACATTTTTACTTTTTTCTTCGTTTTCTTTTTCTCTCCTTTCCTCTTATCCTCTCCCCCCTTTCCTTCCTTCCTCTTTCTCTCCCGCCCTCCCTTTCCTACCATGTTGTAATTGTGGATGAGAGGGGTAGGCATGATCTTCTTCCACCAAGGAATCATGGTAAATGTTTAACAGTTAAATAGACTGCTGAGAAAGCCCCCAAGTGAGAGGTCAGGTCAGTCTCTGCAGAGGGGTGACACCAAGTTAGAGAATGCCTGGAAGGAAGGCCTGCCGAGTGGAACCCGTCATGAGAGCGTGGTGTTCCACGTAGAGAAAGCAGCAGCAGATGTGTGGCCCTGGAGGAACCCTTCTGTTCCTTTGCTACTGCTAAGTCGCTCCAGTTGTCGACTCTGTGTGACCCCATAGATGGCAGTCTACCAGGCTCCCCCGTCCCTGGGATTCTCCAGGCAAGAACACGAGAGTGGGTTGCCATTTTCTTCTCCAATGTGTGAAAGTGAAAAGTGAAAGCGAGGTCGCTCAGTCGTGTCGCGACCCCATGGACTACAGCCCACCAGGCTCCTCCGTCCATGGGATTTTCCAGGCAAGAGTACTGGAGTGGGGTGCCATTGCCTTCTCCACTATTCCTCAGGAGGACTCATTTATATTGTGTTTTCCATCCTGGTTGCTTCCTTTGGGTCTGTTCCAATCTGGCAATACGTTAGAACTTTGATGTGTAGATTTGTGAAAATGGAATCCAGTGAGCACAGAAATAGTTGACCTCATTTCTGCACATATTTGAGTATAATAAAGACATNCTCAGGAGGACTCATTTATATTGTGTTTTCCATCCTGGTTGCTTCCTTTGGGTCTGTTCCAATCTGGCAATACGTTAGAACTTTGATGTGTAGATTTGTGAAAATGGAATCCAGTGAGCACAGAAATAGTTGACCTCATTTCTGCACATATTTGAGTATAATAAAGACATTGTACTAGGTTGGATTTTAACAGGTCTGTTGTTATGAAATGAGTTAGGACATTAGGGAGAAAGAAAATAAGTGGAAGGGCAAGCAGAAAATGATGATGCTGAAAAATAAGGGAGTTGGTAGTTGTTGAAAGGATGAAAGGCATAGAAGAAAATTAATTAGGTGCCTCATATATGGATGAACGGAATTGGTGTGATCAGCATGGCTTTGAGCATTAAAAGAAATGTGGCAATCCTTGTCATTGGTGTGAGATTTGTTATTTAAAATCTATTCTAAACTGCTACATCTATGCAAAGGAAAAAAAAGATACATTTTCCTCACATTAAAAATCACTTATTAATACATGGGTACATTGCAAATCTTCATGTCTTATTTTTTTAAAATCTTTTTCTCCATCTTCTTGATTAGCTTACTTAATTTTTTAAATTTTTCAAACAAGGGGCTTCCCTGGTGGCTCAGTCGGTAAACAGTCTGCCTGNGGAAAACGGAATGACAGAGGATGAGATGGCTGGATGACATCACTGACTTGATGAACGTGAGTTTGAGTGTACTCCATGAATTGGTGATGAACAGGGAGTCCTGGCATGCTGCAATTCATGGGGTCACAAAGATTTGGACACGACTGAGGGTCTGACCTGAACTGAACAGATGTTAAATATCTAGTGGAAAAGGATAAAGCAATTCATAAGCAAATGGAGAATTTCAGCAGAGAATTGGAAACTATGAAAACTCTATAGAATAATAGAAATTTCAAAACACAGAATATCAGAAAGGAAAAATTCTAGTGACATGTTTATTAAATTCAGTATAGAAGAGGAAAAAAACTGATGAACTTGACAGGTCAACAGAAATTATTGAAATGAAAACACAAAGAGAAAATACATTAAAAAAAAGAACATTCATGGGATGTGAAACAATATCAAACTGTCTTTAGTGTTGAAGTCCAACAAAGGTGTTGGGGCAGCAGAAAATATAAAGAGATCATAACTGAGAATTTAATCTCCAATAATTAAAGGCATTAAAGCACACACACACACACAATCAACTTATATGCATCCTATTCAAACTGCTGTTTATTAAAGATAATCAAAAAATATTAAGACAGATAGAAAGGAATAAAGATTTGAAAGATAAGACATGTTATTAATAGACTCATCTAGAATGATTAAATAACACTGTTTTAAACTGTACAATAAAATTATCTTATTACTTAAATGTTATAACAGCAAGTCAGAAGGGAAATAAAATATTATAACATCAAGAATATTATACAGAGTGAAGTATGTCAGAAAGAAAAACACCAATACAGTGTATTAATGCATATATATGGAATTTAGAAAGATGGTAACGATGACTCTATATGCGAGACAGCAAAAGAGACACAGATATAAAGAACAGACTTTTGGACTCTGTGGGAGAAGGCGAGGGTGTGATGGTTTTAGAGAATAGCATTGAAACATGTATATTACCATATGTGAAATAGATCACCAGTCCAAGTTGAATGCATGAAACAGGGCACTCAAAGCCAGTGCACTGGGACACCCCTGAGGGATCGGATGGGGAGGGAGGTTGGGGGCGGTTCAGGATGGGGACACATGTACTCCCATTGCTGATTCATGTCAATGTATGGCAAAAACCACTACAATATTGTAATGTCATTAGCCTCCAATTAAAATAAATACTTAAAAAAGAATAGATTAAAAATTGCAGGTCTACAAAGACTGAACCCTCATCAATCACCGTAGGAAGTCCTTAGATAAAGAAATGTGTCCTCAGTTGCCTAAATCTAATAAATTAAGGAATAGCACTAGAATAATTTTTATATACACTGAGTAACCACAAGAGAAGACAGTTAAGTAATTAGGATTAGTTGTGATAAAGTGTAACTTTTAAAAAGGATGTCTCTCATATAACAGTAAAATGAAAGCATGTCAAATATATTGCATTACTCAACTCATTAACTGGAGCGTGAACTAGTAAGATGCTATGACCAGTTCAAAGAGCACTTGAGATTAATATTGGTAGACAGTTCAAGAAAGAAATAATAGGATAACATTGCTGAGTAAATACAAAACTGCTCAATATCATACAAGCCAATAAATTGTGTCCTTTTCAATTATATTTTGCACGGGCCAAAATTGGTGATATTCTCTATTAGACAAAATTATACAAGTTAGCTTCATTATGTCTTGAGCTTTTGTCATTGGCCTAGAGCGTTGCTTTGGGGGAGTTAGTCCAGATACAGAAAGATTATTTTAAAATGTGCTTTTAGCTACATGCATTAACACTTTTAAATTAAAAATAGAAAATAAGTAAAAAGATTTGTCTATCAAACAATACCAGCTAGCATTTGATGCTTACATGTCTGAGCCCTTTGCAAAATATTGCATATGTGCTAGTATTAGAAGTTTTACTTCAATATGGTGAGATACACAGTTTATCTCTTGGTATGGGGGAAGGTTGGTTTCAACCCGTTTGCAGATACCAAAATCCACATATCCTCAAGTCCCTGATGAAAAATGGCCAGTGGACTTTCCATTTCTATGGGTATGGAATTTGCTGGCATGGAGGGACAACTACATTATTTTCTATGAGGAAACTGAGTTACAGGAAAGTTAATAAACTAAGCCAAGTTTACATATATGCTAAATGTCATTTGCCTAGCTTATGATTTAAACTGTGCACTAGGGTAATAAAATTCAGAAAATGAACAGAAGGTGGTTGTTTCAAAATGTGAATAGAACACGTTAGGATATGGAGATTGTTTTGTAATTTGAATAATTCACTGGCAAAATAAGCAAAACTCCATTCTGATTTGATGTTATTTGTGTGTAGGAGCTGCCAGGAACAAGACCTGAAGCACACAACATTTGCATGCACTCCAGTAGTGCAGCAGAGACGTTTCATTGGAATATCCCTCTGTTTTCTCTTGTGCAAATTTAGCCTTGTAAGCTCATTTCAACAGATTAGCTTCTTGAAAGTGAACAATAGGGTATCATTATGAGCATCATTAGTGAATGCCTTTGCTTATTCAACTGCAGTTTTCTCTGCATGGTTACTCAGCCTATCAAACTATTTTGCCGTTGATTTCCTTTTTCAACCAGAAGTAATGTGATTGTTTTTTGAATATGGACTACCTACTCTTTGCCAAGTAGCTTTGTTTTTACTACAGTATCTGGTACCTTAATATAGGTATGCTTGAGATTATTTTGTTTGATTGAAAACAGGGCAACTTTTTAATTTAGTTTTGCTACTTAGAACACTATGCTATTTCATTACTTTTGTGTTCCTTCTCATGCAGTACTTAATGGTTATTACCTATAGAACCCTAGGTCCTAACACTGTTGCATATTGAGAAGGAAACATTATAGGAATAGTGCTAGAAGAGGAAGAAAATAGACAAGTCAGGTGTGTGTGTGTGTGTGTGTGTGTGATGTGTGTGACTATTTCTGTCACCTACTAGCCTTAGTTGAGACCCAGCCTCTCCAGCCCAGAAGACTATGCTTTCTGGTTGCTTTCTGAGCATTTCCTTCTTCTTTCATCTCACAGGCTAGCAACTTCTTTTTACTGCCACTAACCATAACTCTGGAGCCTGTCCTCTTTAACCTTAGGGACTAGAACATTTTCTCTCCCTCCCTGTTGGTTTCACTTCTCCTCTCCCAGTGGAGAGTTTTGCTCCTGGGCCTTTACCTTCTCCTTAACACCTCTTATTTTTCCTGCTACTCTAATTCCCCTGGGGTTAAATACTCCAATATCCCCAAAATGTTCATTCTGACTTCCACTTCCAATAATCATTTTCTCTGTATGATTCTTCATTTACTCCCATGCTCATACACTAGATTTTTTTTTTCAATTTGTTTGACCTGTTTTGTTCCTTGGTTTCTCCACTATTGCCTTACTTTGTGTTATGTGGATTTTTTGTATTGTACTTTTTAAATTTCTCATCTCTTTTACTCTTCTTTTTGGTTAATTTCTTTCTGGTTGTTCTGGGGATTACAGTTAACATTTATGAAATTTATAACAATAAAGTTCAACTTAATACCAAATTAATTTCAATACTAAAAAAAATTTGTTTCTGTATAACCTGTCCCTCGACTTTTATGCTGTTATTGTTACACATTGCATCTTTATACATTGCATGACAATCAATCTTAATTTAAAGTTGTTGCTTTATGCGTTTCTTTTTAAAACCAGATAGAAAGGAGTTAAAAACAAAATATACATTTACACAGTCTTTTCTCTTTACCTGTGTAATTACTATTCCTAGTGTTCTTTATTTCTCTTCACCTGGGGTTGAGTTACTGCCTAGTGTTCTTTCATTTAAGCCTGAAAGACTGCTTTGAAATCTCTTGTAGGGCAGATATGCCAGCAATGATTTATCACAATTCTTGTTTCTCTGTTGTTTAATTACTAAATCGTGTCTGACTCTGTGACCCCATGGACTGCAGCATGGCAGGCTTCAGAAAATAAAATCTACTGCTATTTTCACTTTTCCCCCATCTATTTGCCATGAAGTGATGGGACTGGATGCCATGATCTAACTTATTTGAATGTTGAATTTCAGGCCAACTTTTTTACTCTCCTCTTTCACCCTTATCAAAAGGTTCTTTAGTTCCTCTGCCTTCTACCATTAGAGTGGTATCATTTGCATATCTGAGGTGGTTGTTAGTCCTCTCAACAATCTTGATTCCAGCTTGTAATTCAGCCAGACCATCATTTTGCATGATGTACTCTGAATATAAGTTAAATAAATAGGGTGACAATATATAGCTTTGTTGTACTCCTTTCCCAATTTTGAACCAGTCAGTTGTTCCATGTAAGTTTCTAACTGTTGCTTCTTGACCTGCATACAGGTCTCTCAGGAGACAGGTAAGGTGGTCTGTTATTCCCATATCTTGAAGAATTTTCCATAGTTTACTGTGATCCACACAGTCATAGGCTTTAGCATAGTCAAAGAAGAAGAAGTAGATGTTTTTCATGAAATTGTCTTGCTTTTTCAATGATCCAACAGATGCTGGCAATTTGATCCCTGGTTCCTCTATCTTTTCTAAATCCAGTTTGTACATCTGGACATTCTTGGTTCATGTACTGTTGAAGGATTTTGAGCATGACCTTGCTAGCATGTGAAATGAGTGCAATTGTCTGGACGTCTGAATATTCTTTGGCATTGCCCTTTGAGATTGGAGTGAAATCTGACCTTTTCCAGTCCTGTGGCCATTACTGAGTTTTCCCAAATTTGCTGACATATTGAGTGCAGCACTTTAACAGCAACATCTTTAGGATTTTCAATAGTTCAGCTGGAATTCCATCACCTCCACTAGCTTTGTTTGTAGCAGTGCTTCCTAAGGCCCAGTTGATCTCACACTCCCGGACGTCTGGCTGCAGGTGAGTGACAATGGCATCGTGGCTATCCGGGTCATTAAGATCTTTTCCATATAGCTCTCCTCTTGCCGCCTCCTCTTAATCTCTTCTGCTTTTGTAAGTCCTTGCTGTTTCTGTCTTTTATTGTGTCCTTCCTTGCCTAAAATGCTCCCTTGGTATGTCCAGTTTTCTTGAAAAGATCTCTAGTCTTTCTCATTCTATTGTTTTCCTCTATTTATTGGTATCATTCACTTAAGAAGCCTCTCTTATCCCTCCTTGCTAGTCTCTAGAACTCTTTCCCTTTCTCCTTTGCCTTTTGCTTCTCTTCTTTTTTCAGCTATTTCTAAGACCTCCTCAGATAGCCACTTTGCCTTCTTGTATTTCTTTTTCTTTGGGCTGGTTTTGATCACTGCCTTTATACAATGTTATGAACCTCTGTCCATTGTTCTTCAGGCACTCTGTCTACCAGATCTGCTCCCTTGAATCTACTCATCACCTTCGCGATATAATTCATAAGAGATTTGATTTAGTTCATACCTGAATGGTCTAGTGATTTTCCTTACTTTCTTCAATTTCAGTCTGAATTTTGCAATAAGAAGCTGATGGTTTGAGCCAGCGTCAACTCCAGGTCTTGTTAGAACTTCTCCATCTTTCGATATTGACCATCTAATGATGTCCATGTGTAGAATCTTCTTGGGTTATTGGAAGAGGGTGTTTGCTATGACCAGTGTGTTCTTTTGACAAAACTTTGTTTATTGGGGAGTGTCTTAATTTAGCTTTCATTGTTGAAGAATAGTTTTGCCAGATGTAAAATTATTTGGCATTTCTTTTTCTTTTAGCATTTCAAATATGCAACCTCATTGCCATTTGGTTNTTTCGATATTGACCATCTAATGATGTCCATGTGTAGAATCTTCTTGGGTTATTGGAAGAGGGTGTTTGCTATGACCAGTGTGTTCTTTTGACAAAACTTTGTTTATTGGGGAGTGTCTTAATTTAGCTTTCATTGTTGAAGAATAGTTTTGCCAGATGTAAAATTATTTGGCATTTCTTTTTCTTTTAGCATTTCAAATATGCAACCTCATTGCCATTTGGTCTCTCTGTTTTCTAATGAGAAATCAAATGTTAATCTTATTAGGCATTCTTTGTATGTTATGAGTCACTACTCTCTTGCTGCTTTCAAGATTCCCTTTTTGTCCTGGGTTTCAGTGCTTGATTTTCCTGCTTCCATAGAATCTCCAGGTCTTTCTTGAGGTCTAATCATGTGTATCGGAGAAGGCAATGGCACCTCACTCCAGGACTCTTGCCTGGAAAATCCCATGGATGGAGGAGCCTGGTAGGCTGCAATCCATGGGGTCACGAAGAGTCAGACACGGCTGAGCGACTTCACTTTCACTTTTCACTTTCATGCATTGGAGAAGGAAATGGCAACCCACTCCAGTGTTCTTGCCTGGAGAATCCCAGGGACAGGGGAGCCTGGTGGGCTACCGTCTATGTGGTCACACAGAGTCGGACACGACTGAAGTGACTTAGCAGCAGTAGCAGCAGCAATCATGTGTATAGTCTTCTATATTCCCAACAGTATATTGGAGTTTTTCAAAGTCCCCTTGTACATCTCACTCCTTAGCCTTAATTTTCAAGCTCCTTGGCTAGTCTACAGTGGTTTACAATAGTTCCAACTCTTGTCGATTGCCTCAGACAGCAGCAGCCAAGATATCAGCCTACAAATGTTTCTTGAAAAACATCCCCCAGGAAGCAACTTTAGCACTGAGTCAGTTTCAAATTAGGAAAAGTAAAGGCAAATATTTTGGACTGTCCCTCCAGGGAGCCATTAGACAGGTGAAAAATAGTTGTAATTCTCTGTGAATGAGGCTTATTCTTTTCCCTCTGGGAACAGGAATGCAGACTGTTATTTTTAAGTCTACCACTGAGCTGAGGTGAGGAAAATGAGAGTGGGGTAAGTTAAAATGCCACAAAATTTACTATTCTTACTGAAAATCAGCTATTTTTCTTGAATAAGTGCTGCCCATGCTGCTACAAGTCTTTAGTTAGTTTCCAGAGTTCCAAATAAGTTGATCGTGACAGTTTTGCCCTTTTTGTCATTGGTTTTACAGAGTAGTAGAATTTGTTTTATTTTTGTAAATTAATTTATTTATTTTAATTGGAGGCTAATTACTTCACAGTATTGTAGTGGTTTTTGCCATACATTCACATGAATCAACCATGAGTGTCCCCCATCTTGGAGGGAGGACACTTTTCTCCCCCCTCCCTCCCCATCCCATCCCTCAGGGTCATCCCAGTGCATCAGCCCTGAGCACCCTGTCTCATGCATCAAACATGGACTGGCCATCTATTTCACATATGGTAATACACATGTTTCAGTGCTATTCTCTCAAATCATCCCACCCTCTCCCTCTCCCACAGAGTCCAAAAGTCTGTTCTTTACATCTGTGTCTCTTTTGCTGTCTCGCATATAGGGGCATCATTACCATTTTTCTAAATTCCATATGTATGCATTAATATACCGTATTGGTGCTTTTCTTTCTGACTTACTTCACTCTGTATGAAACTTCACTCAGTTTCATCCACCTCATTAGAACTGATTCAAATGCATTCTTTTTGATGGATGAGTAATATTCCATTGTGTATATGTACCACAGCTTTCTTATTCATTCATCTACTGATGAACATCAACAGTGCTGAGATGAATATTGGAGTANACCATTTTTCTACATTCCATATGTATGCATTAATATACCGTATTGGTGCTTTTCTTTCTGACTTACTTCACTCTGTATGAAACTTCACTCAGTTTCATCCACCTCATTAGAACTGATTCAAATGCATTCTTTTTGATGGATGAGTAATATTCCATTGTGTATATGTACCACAGCTTTCTTATTCATTCATCTACTGATGAACATCAACAGTGCTGAGATGAATATTGGAGTACACATGTCTCTTTCAATTCTGGTTTCCTTAGTGTGTATGCCCAGCAGTGGGATTGCTGGGCCATAAGGCAGTTCTATTTCCAGTTTTTTAAGGAATCTCCACACTGTTCTTCATAGTTGCTATACTAGTTTGCATTCCCACCAACAGTGTAAGAGGGTTCCCTTTTCTCCACACCCTCTCCAGCATTTATTGCTTGTTGACTTTTGGATCGCAGCCATTCTGACTGGTGTAAAATGGTACCTCATCGTGGTTTTGATTTGCATTTCTCTGATAATGAGTGATGTTGAGCATCTTTTCATGTGTTTGTTAGCCATCTGTATGTCTTCTTTGGAGAAATGTCTATTTAGTTCTTTGGCCCATCTTTTGATTGGGTGGCTTATTTTTCTGGAGTTGAACTGTAAGAGCTGCTTGTATATTTTTGAGATTAATTCTTTGTCAGTTGCTTCATTTGCTATTATTTTCTCCTATTCTGAAGGCTGTCTTTTCACATTGCTTATAGTTTCCTTCGTTGTGCAAAGGCTTTTAAGTTTAATTGGATCCCATTTGTTTATATTTGCTTCTATTTCCATTACTCTGGAGTTGGGTCATAGAGGATCTTGCTGTGATTTATGTCAGAGAGTGTTTTGCCTATGTTTTCCTCCAGGAGTTTTATAATTTCTGGTCTTACATTTAGATCTTTAATCCATTTTGAGTTTATTTTTGTGTATGGTTTGGTAGAATTTGAACTGTCTTACTCTGCCTTTTTTCATAGGTATCACTCCACACACAATAATTAAAAAATTTTTATTTTATAGAAATATAATTGATATTAAAATGTGTTAATTTCTGCTGTGAGCAAAATGAGTCAGTTATATAAACACACACACACATATATTCTTTTCATATTATTTTCCATTATGATTTATTACAGTAGGACCATGTTGTTTATCTATTTTGTATATACTAACATTTTATATATCAGCATCTACTGACCCCAAACTCCCAATCTATCTCTCCCTCACCCCACGTCTCCATCAGCAACCACAAGTCTATTCTGTATGTCTGTGAGTCCATTTCTGTTTTGTAAATAAGTTCATCTGTCTCATATTTTAGATTCCATATATAAGTGATATCATATGATATTTGTCTTGTTTGACTTACTTCACTTAGTATGATAATCTCTAGGTCCAGCCATGTTGCTCCAAATGGCATTTTATGTATATATGTATATTTGTTGTTGTTTGCTGTTGTTTATGGAGAAGGGAATGGCAACCCACTCCAGTACTCTTGCTTGGAAAATCCCATAGGCGGAGGAGCCTGGTAGGCTGCAGTCCATGGGGTCGCGAAGAGTCAGACACGGCTGAGCGACTTCACTTTCACTTTTCACTTTCATGCATTGAAGGAAATGGCAACCCACTCCAGTGTTCTTGCCTGGAGAATCCCAAGGATGGCGGAGCCAGGTGGGCTGCCATCTATGGGCTCGCACAGAGTCGACACAACTGAAGTGACTTAGCAGCAGCAGCAACAGCTGTTGTTTAGTCATTAAATTGTATCCAATTCTTTTGTGACCCCATGGACTGTAGCCCGCCAGGCTCCTCTGTCCATAGGATTCTCCAGGCAAGAAGGGCCATTAGAGTGTGTTGCCATTTCTTTCTCCAGGTGAATCTTTCTGACCCAGGCATCGAACCCATGTCTCCTGCATTGGTAAGTGAATTCTTTAACACTGAGCTACCAGGGAATCCTATGTATACGTGAATATATGTATATATGAATATATGTATACACAATTATATATGTACCACATTTCCTTATCCATTCATCTGTCGATGGGCATTTAGGTTGTTTCCATGTCTTGGCTATTATGAATAGTGCTGCTGTGAGTGATGGGGTGAACCATGCTAGATTTCAGCATTACCACTAACTTCACCATCTCTGAAAATTCTACATGATGAAATACGGTTTTAATTGCTATAAAATCACTTTCTCCAAATAAAGCAATAGATTTGAAACTTTACACTGGATACACGTTGAAATGAGTAAAGGGAAAGTGGCATTTCTTAAACTGGTACCAAGAGGGATTAAAGCATAATCCCGAGGTCTTTTAGCACAATACTTTCTCTCAAATGATTATCAGTTCATCAAAAGATTATATGTACCTCAGAATGTTTCACTCCATTATAATAGAAAAGTTTTACCTAAGTTTTAGGTTAATGATGTGTTGAAGCTTACTAAGGATTCAGCTGAATTGACACACATGAGTGATTTTTGACTTTGTGGCTAAGAGGCCTTTGCCTTTTGCATTTCTGGAAATGTGCCATTGATTGTATATCACAGAACAGGTTTATACAATTAAATATACATCTCTCAGAATCTCATTCATATCTCTATGTTGAAGAGTTTTATGTGGAACTTCCTTTTTCACACTTGAAATCACAAAAATAGGTGAACTTGTTGGGCTCAGAACAGCGAGGGGACAGCAATTTCCTTTAGTTACTTGATCCCAGGAAAATTGTAAGGCAATTTCTCTAAGTTTAGGTTGTCTCTAATTTTCTTTTCAAGAAAGTGACTTTGCCAATAGAATCCATTTTTACAAAGAAAATGCAAGCACTTTTTAAACATTATCTTGTCACAAGTGATTTATAACTTTGGTCACACTGAAGTGAAATCATTTGTAATGCTTGTCTCTAAAGTCTGAAGAAAATTTAGTACAAGAATATCTCTGCCCTCTTTTGAAAAGAGTACTTTTTTTTTTTTGATCAGAAAATAGTTGTGATAGGCTGTGTGTGTGTGTGCTTAGTCACTCAGTCATGTTCGACTCTTTTTGACCTCATGGACTGTAGTATGCCAGGCTCCTCTGTCCATGGGATTCTCCAGGCAAGAATATTGGAATGGGTTGCCATGCCCTCCTCCAGGGGATCTTTCCAACCTGGGAATCAAACCCAGGTGTCCCACATTGCAGGTGGATTCTGTACCATCTGAACCACCATGGAAGCCCTTTAGATAGGCTGCTGCTGCTGCTGCTGCTGCTGCTAAGTCGCTTCAGTCGTGTCCGACTCTGTGCGACCCCATAGATGGCAGCCTACCAGGCTCCCCGACCCTGGGATTCTCCAGGCAAGAACACTGGACTGGGTTGCCATTTCCTTCTCCAATGCAGGAAAGTGAAAAGTGAAAGCGAAGTTGCTCCGTTGTGTCCAACTCTTTGCACCCCATGGACTGCAGCTTACCAGACTCCTCCATCCATGGGATTTTCCGGGCAAGAGTCCTGGAGTGGGGTGCCATCGCCTTCTCCGGTTAGATAGGCTAGTATGCATTAATTAGCCCTTTCCTGAGATTCATGCAAATATTGATAAATCTTAGTATTCCTATTGAGAATAACAGCATATACATGTATTGCAGAGTTCATGTGCTATTCACGTGAAACTATCACAACATTGTTAATTGGCTGTACCCCAATACAAAATGTTTTTAGTGTTTAAAAAAGATACCCAAACAATGATGTAAATATTTAGGTTGAACAATGTAAATTGCTCATATTTGACCATTTTTGACATTCCTAAATGACAACTTCATATTCATCAACCACTTTCTAAACAATAAATATTGTTGTGTGTGTATGTTAGTCACTCAGTTGTGTCTGACTCTTTGCAACCCCACGGATTGTAGCCCACCAGGCTCCTTTGTTCATGGAATTGTCCAGGTAAGAATATTAGAGTGGGTGGCCTCATCCAGGGGATCTTCCTGATCTAGGGATGGAACCCAGGCCTCCTGCTTTGCAAGCAGAGTCTTTACCATCTGAGCCACCAGGGAAACCTAGATATTATTATTTTCATCTATTTTTAGTGTTGACAACAATCTTTCTAAAAATGTTGGTGGCATATCCAGAAGATAATACTTGTTAGTCTATGGTTATTTAAAATAGTGATTACTACTGAAATAATTGCTATTGTTTCTAAATATTTTAAATTTTTATTATATAGCATTTTTTACTATATAGCATTTTTACTATGTAGTATTTTTACTATACTATCTTAACATTTTTGAGCATGATATAATTTAACTCTCACAGTAATTTCTAACCCTGGTACTATTATTTTTCAGATAAAATTACTGTGGCTTACTTAATCTCAGTAGTTTCCCCAAAGCCACACAATGAACAAGTAGAGTTTAGCTCTTTTTCTTTCTTCAGATCTCATCTCCTTGGGAAGAGGTGGTTGATGGTTGCACAAATCAGAGTAGGAGTGGTGGAAGGTTGGGGTGACTGTGGCAATCTTTAAAAATAAGACAAGAATGAAGTTTGTTGCATCTATTGACTCATCCTTTCATAAATGATTTCTCTTCACCATACAGTGTAGTTTGGTAGCATTTTACCCACAGTAGAACTTCTTTCAAAAATTGAGTCAGTCCTCTCAAATCCTACTACTGCTTTGTCAGCTAAGTTTATGCACTATTCTAAATCCTTTATTTTCAACAATCCTTTATTGTCAACAATCTTCACAGCATCTTCGTCAGAAGTAGATTCCACCGCAAGAAACCACTTTTGTTGTTTACCCATAAGAAGTAGCTCCTCACTCATGAAAGTTGCGTCACAAGATTGTAGGAATTTGAAACTACCTTGGAGTGACCATTAACATAATATATGAAGGGGGAAAAGTCAAAAAAGAGAAAAGAAACTGTCATTTTTTTTCTATTCTGGGCTTGTTGCTATGTTAGACTTACATATATTACTATTTTTAGTAAAAAACTTTTTTGCTGATTTTCCAGGAAACTTGCAAGAGAAAATTAAAAAGTAAGCTGGAGATATACATCATGAAATCTTCCTCCAAAAGGCCTTGAGCAGTGAGGCATTCTAGCAACTCTCACCAGGGAGGAACAGTGGTCTGATTAGATGAATCTCATCAGAAATTCAAATCTGAGTACCTTTGGCAAGTTCAGACTGGGTTCAACACATACGGAAAGGTTCAGTCTGTGAAGGAAGGAACAGATCTTTGATGAAGCAGAGATGAATTTGATATAGTTTGTTAACGAAACTGTCACTAAATGACTAACTTATCTCAAGAAGAGTGGGGTTTTCCAAGATACAGTCAGCCTAGGAAGCATTCTCTTCTAAGAGGACTGCTTCTGTGTTGAGCANACTGGGTTCAACACATACGGAAAGGTTCAGTCTGTGAAGGAAGGAACAGATCTTTGATGAAGCAGAGATGAATTTGATATAGTTTGTTAATGAAACTGTCACTAAATGACTAACTTATCTCAAGAAGAGTGGGGTTTTCCAAGATACAGTCAGCCTAGGAAGCATTCTCTTCTAAGAGGACTGCTTCTGTGTTGAGCAGGTACCCTTCTAGATGTGAATCGACTGGTACAACCAAAATTTTTGTTAGTAGAAAATTGTTCTGTTGAATGTTATTAAGAGTGATGATAAGAAAAATAATTAATTAAATGAGTATATATAGTTTTCCCATAACTATACAGGTAATTAGAAAATTCCTGATAAACAATTTTTAAAATTTTTGTTCTAGTTGGGTTTGATCGATTTCCTGTATAATTTCTCAGAGACTATTCTATGCTATTGTATATGCTGAGTCTTTAAGATGGAGCTTAAAGGGAATAACAATCATAGCAATAAAAGGGCTACTTTTGTTGAGCCTTTTCCATGTGTCAAGCTCTATGATAAGCATTTTAAATTCATTATTTGATTTTATCCATAAACTAAGGGGAAACATTTTA
>SJYA01001328.1:0-28966 GCA_006410615.1 Neotragus moschatus
GAAGATTGTAAATTCCAGGAAGCAGTCCAGTTAAACTAGTAGAGATTTAAGCAATGAGGTCACAGTATACAACCCTAATTCTGTATCTTGTCAACTATTGTGCCTCACACTAGCTTTCTCTTGGCCAAAGTCATGTGCTTTAATAACTTACATGCATATAGTGCTTTTAAACCCTTTCGTATCTATTTCAGCCATCTGATCCTCACAACAACCTGTGACGTAAGCAGGTTTAGCAGCTGAGAAAGCTGATGTAGAGAGGTAAACTAAAGTGTCTCCTATCAGTGACAAAGCCAGGGCTAGCTAGCTCTGTGCACTTGGCTGCATCCTTCTTCTACTGGGCCACCTGTTGTATTTCTAAAAGGTCTTTCAATTAGTGGAGATGCCTGGGAGCAGCCACTAGCACACAGGTTCCTACCACTCCACACATTAACTGTCCATCCACTCTGTTTTCTCTGAGGACACAGAAAAGGAGCCAGGGTATCAGGAGGCATTGGTTGGACCCAGGCTCTGCCAGTGTAGAAAATATACCCTTGCATGATCGGCTCCTAACTTTTGGTGTTTGAAATTAACCTCTGAAGCAACTTTTCAAGTCCCTGCTGGAAAGCCCTGGTTGCTTCTGACCACGACCACTGCACCCTTTGGGAGCTCACTGGCAATGTCTTGCTGACTGCTGGCCTCCTTGCCAATGGCAATCAGCTGGTCCAATTTTTCTAGTTCTTGCTTTGAAAATTCTCATGTCAATCTCCTGTTTTCTGCCAGCTCAGCTGCAATAGTCCTGGCCACTGACCACCTTCTTCATTTAGGCCACTTGGGAGGGGGCTCACTGGTCAAAGGCCTATCCCCACCAGAAACAAAAGGAGCCCTGGAGGAGGAGGCTGGAGGCTGCTGTGTGGAGGCCACCTCATGAGTATTTCGGCTAGAGCTGAAGCAGGAGCTGGGCTTACCAGACAGAGCCAGTCTGGTCACAGAGCTGCTCTGACAGGGGGCAGCTGCACCACTGTAAATATGGTGGGAGCTGCTGTAGCTGGGGGTCCCTTGAGAGCACCCTGTGCCCAAGGAGTTATCCCAGGAGTCCTCTAGGTCACTGGTTTCTGGCCTCTGGTCACTGACCCTCAGCTGACAATCCTCATCTGATTAATTCACTGTTTTCAAAATAGGCTGATGCTCTGCTGCTCCCTGAGTCCTTTTTGCTCCCAGAATGCTGGTTCCCTCCTTGCCCATGGTGTATCAGGGGATGCTAAATTCAGGTCACTGTTCTTGGCCCGAGCAGTGTCCTCCATTAACTTGTCTGCATCAGTCACTATCTGATTTCAGACAAGCTGATTGAACATATCATAAAAGGGACAGTGTGGTGAGTTGCCCATACTTGTGGTGTGGGCCACATAGGTCTTTAAATATAAGTCATTCAGGACTTTGAATAGCAAGGAGAGATAAAAAAGCCTTCCTCAGTGATCAATGCAGAGAAATAGAGGAAAACAATAGAATGGGAAAGACTAGAGATCTCTTCAAGAAAATTAGAGATACCAAGAGAATATTTCATGGAAAAATGGGCACAATAAAGGAGAGAAATAGTATGGACCTAATAGAAGCAGAAGATATTAAGAAGAGGTGGTAAGAATACACAGAAGAGCTATACAAAAAAGATCATCATGACCCAGATAACCATGATGGTGTGATCACTGGACTAGAGCCAGACCTCCTGGAGTACAAAGACAAGTGGGCCTTAGGAAGCATCACTACGAACAAAGCTAGTGGAGATGATGGAATTCAATCAAATCCTGAAAGATGATGCTGTGAAAGTGCTGCACTCAATATGCCAGCAAAGTTGGAAAACTCAGCAGTGGCCACAGGACTGGAAAAGGTCAGTTTTCATTCCAATCCCAAAGAATGGCAGTAACAAAGAATGCTCAAACTACTGCACGATTGCACTCATCTCACACTAGCAAAGTAAAGCTCAAATTCTCCATTACAAGCTACAACAGTACATGAACCATGAACTTCCAGATGTTCAAGGTGAATTTAGGAAAGGCAAAGGAACCAGAGATCAGATTTACAACATCTGCTGGATCATTGAAAAAGCAAGAGAGTTTCAGAAAAACATCTACTTCCACTTTATTGACTATGCCAGAGCCTTTGACTGTGTGGATCACAACAAACTGTGGAAAATTCTTCCAGAGATGGGAATACCAGACCACCTGACTTGCCTCCTGAGAAATCTGTATGCAGGTCAAGCAACAGTTAAAACTGGACATGAAACAACAGACTGATTCCAAATTGGGAAAGGAGTATGTCAAGGCTGTATATTGCTACCCTGCTTAGTTAACTCATATACAGAGTACATCATGAGAAATGCTGGGCTGAATGAAGCACAAGCTGGAATCAAGATTGCCAGGAGAAATATCAATAATCTCAGACATGCAGATGATACCACCTTTATGGCAGAAAGTGAAGAACTAAAAAGCCTCTTGATGAGAGTGAAAGAGGAGCGAGAACAAGTTGGCTTAAAACTCAACATTCAGAAAACTAAGACCACAGCATCTGGTCTCATCACTTTATGGTAAATGGGGAAATAATGGAAACAGTGACAGATTTTATTTTGGGGGCTCCAAAATCACTTCAGATGGTGACTGTAGCCATAAAATTAAAAGACTTTTGCTCCTTGGAAGAAAATCTTTGACCAAACTAGACAGCATATTCAAAAGCAGAGACATTACTTTGCCAACAAAGGTCCATCTAGTCAAAGCTATGGTTTTCCCAGTAGTCAAGTATGGATATGAGAGTTGGACTATAAAGAAAGCTGAGTGCTAAAGAATTGATGCTTTTGAACTGTGGTGTTGGAGAAGACTCTTGAGAGTCCTTTGGACTACAAGGAGATCCAACCAGTCCATTGTAAAGGAAATCAATCCTGAATATTCATTGGAAGGGCTGATGCTGAAGCTGAAACTCCAATAATTTGGCCACCTGATGTGAAGAATTGACTCATTGGAAAAGACCCTGATGCTGGGAAGATTGAAGGCAGAAGGAGAAGGGGACAATACAGGATGAGATGGTCGGATGGCATCACCGACTCACTGCACATGAATTTGAGTAAGTTCCAGGAGTTGGTGATGGACAGGGAAGCCTGGCGTGTTGCAGTTAATGGGGTCACCAAGAGTCAGACAAGACTGAGTGACTGAACTGAACTAACTTTGAACTTACAGCTGCACCGAAGCATGGTGCGGCAGAAGTCTTCCTGCTATATCCACTTGGACACAGCCTGATAGACATCTGCGTTGTGATGCACGGTCTGCAGGCACTGAACATACTCCACCTTGCCTAGTGTGGAGAGAAGCCTCTGTATTTCCTGTCTGTACCACCAGATGCCTGCACATCTACTGGAAGTTGCCATGGCAGACTGGGAAGAAAGGCTAGCTGGAGGAGGCTCCCAGGCAGGAGAGTGCTGACCTGAAGGTGTGAGGAAATTCTGGGTGCTCCAGTCTATCTCCAAGAGCCAGCCACTTCTTCCCTCTCTGGAAGTGCTAATTGCTGAGAAGCCAGGTCCAAGGACTGCATTTCTGGCTGGAAGGCCACAAGGGAATGCAAGTTACAAGAGCAGTGTAAGGATAATTGTGGCAGTAAGTTAGGCGGAGCTACCCGTAAGTAGGTTGCAAAGAGGCAGGACACCAGGGCTGAGAAAAGCCCAACTTTGGGAGGTCACTTAGGATGGGGACTGGACCAAGAGCTACAAAGGGCCTTCCTGGCTTGGTAACAAGGGGACTGGCTTCTTCACAAAAAGCAGGATGCTTCCAAGGCTGAGACCTGGAACCGCTGTGTAATTTCTGCCAAGGATCTGCTTGACTTTCATTACTGAGTTTGAAATATTCCTTATTCTAATTTGTTTTGCTGCCAATCCAACAACCTCTTGCCTAGTGTGGAGAGAAGTGTTGCTTACTCATTTTTTGAGTAAGCAACAACAGCTGGAGTAACTCTGTCGCCTGCATCACTTGCAACCTCGCCAGCCCAGCTACCATTATGGATGGCCACACAAGGTGATGTGCAGCTCAGGTGAATCCCAGTGGCCGCCGTGAGGCGGCAGAGAAGCCAGCAGCACTCGGGAAAGCAGTTTTGTATTACTATAAATATGCAAATAATAAATAAGAATATAACAATTTTATATGGTCTCAAACTGTGGGAATGCACTTGTGTCTGTAGCTGAAAATGCAGCAATGTATTCTTGCTAATTAAAATGAATTTTTATTAGTCTTAGGATGCTTCAAAAAAGAAAACAAATGTTTTTACTTACTTAGCTGGGGAACTAAGTAACTTGAAACAAAATTTAGTAGCATTCAAAATCTTTCATTTACTTCTAAATATGTGAATATATTAATATTTTATCTCAGATCCTCATTCAACTTTTTGAATATATAATTTCCTTTTAAAAATCTTTATCTCCAAAGAAACAACTACTGCCTCCATCTTAAGATTTGGAANCTGGGGAACTAAGTAACTTGAAACAAAATTTAGTAGCATTCAAAATCTTTCATTTACTTCTAAATATGTGAATATATTAATATTTTATCTCAGATCCTCATTCAACTTTTTGAATATATAATTTCCTTTTAAAAATCTTTATCTCCAAAGAAACAACTACTGCCTCCATCTTAAGATTTGGAACTAATCAAGTTGCTATGCCTTTTTAAAAATATGTTTTCTTTTGTTAAGAGGAAGCATTAAAAAGTGATTTTTGTTAAATAATTGATTTTATTAAATAGTCAGTCAGTCAGTTCAGTCTCTCAGTCGTGTCCAACTCTTTGTGACCCAAGAAACTGCAGCACACAAGGCCTACCTGTTCATCAACAACTCCCAGAGTTCACTCAAACTCACGTCCATCAAGTCCGTGATGCCATCCAGCCATCTTATCCTTTGTTGTCCCCTTTTCCTCCTGCCCCCAATCCCTCCCAGCATCAGAGACTTTTCCAATGAGTCAACTCTTCACATAAGGTGGCCAAAGTACCAGAGTTTCAGCTATAGCATCACNATTTATAGCTAGAAAAATGTATGAGTATAAACAATATATCTACATTAGTAGATAAGGGAGAAATTTGATTTATGCTATGAATACATATTCTGTCACATACAACAAACACAGATACATAACTAAGTTATTTTCTTATTGCAAACAAAAGCCTCCATATTTCAAGTAAAAATGTAAGGAGGCCAAGATATCCAAACATTTGACATTGGGACTGTCATTCACATGTTCTCTATCATATAATAAGTTGTACATTGCACATTTTTATTTATATTCCAATTTTTATAATTTGTACTAATATTACTAAACGTTACATATAAGTACTTTATACTTAGCTATTAAAATAAGATTTGTAAAAATTAACATGAATTTTATATGGAAACTTTTTTAAATTACGTAATAAATAATTTACACATAGTAGTTTAGCTTCATGCATGGGATAAACTAAGATTTTAGCTTAAGTCTAATAATTATGTATTGGCAACATCTAATTTGATTATCATATGTATATGTGCATATTAATGTGCAAAATTAGTTTGGGGATTTGTTTATTATGTTCAAAATGGAACTGCATTTTTCTACCCACCTGTCATTCCATCACAGATAAGGCAAAACTAATGNAAACTTTTTTAAATTACGTAATAAATAATTTACACATAGTAGTTTAGCTTCATGCATGGGATAAACTAAGATTTTAGCTTAAGTCTAATAATTATGTATTGGCAACATCTAATTTGATTATCATATGTATATGTGCATATTAATGTGCAAAATTAGTTTGGGGATTTGTTTATTATGTTCAAAATGGAACTGCATTTTTCTACCCACCTGTCATTCCATCACAGATAAGGCAAAACTAATGTTTTCCTTTGTACATCATATAACATTATGGAGGACTCTGAATTGCTAGTAAAATTAACTTGTCCTAAATGCTTTCTCCTTTGCTGGTTTTGAACAAGTAAACTGATATGTTAGCAGACTCGTGTGGCAAGAAGCTGTGGACAAGTCTCTAGCTAACATTCAGCAAGAAGCTGTGGCCCTCAATTTAAGACATTTGCTAAATGAAGTAATTCTAGAGAACAGTTTCAGGCAATATAATATAGCTAATATTTTGATGCTTGTGTTTAAAGACAAAGAGAAGTTCTCTCTGCTTATCACAAAGCAAAAAGAAGGTCTCTATGGAATGATATTAAGCAGGTTAAATAGCATAATATACCCTTATTTAGTCTCTCAATAATCCCACAGTCCTCTTGAGAAGAGTCATATTTTAAAAAAAGCTTAATGATTTAATTCACTGTATAATTATTCACAATTATACTTTCCTTGCTTACATGGAAATGACATAGATTTTCAAAACCACACATTTTCTTTGAAATATATTTAAAATAATTTCTACACATAAATAAATAACAGCAGTTCTTCTTGAAGCAATATTTTATATCACAGGTTTCCATTTATTGTTATATAAAGGCATAGGATCTTTCCCAAACATATATGTTTATGTTTGGGGAATATGCAGTTATAGAACTTGGCTAAATACAGATGTTTTGTGAGTAACTCTGACTTCTGGGTCTCATAACCTTTCTGATCATCATTTTTATTTTATTCCACTGAATCCAGAACTGTATACCAAGTCTCAAGGTGCTCTTATTAGGGAGGTAAATGAGTTAATATTATTTTTCCCACATTACACATGAAAAAGAAGTTTAGCAAAATGAAGTGACTTATTCAAAGGCATAGAACTCAGCCCATATGAGAATTTGTGTCTAGGATTCTTTCTGCATGAGTTAATCCCATCTCTTCTCTCATTCTCATTAGTCAATGAAATTACTGCAGTATTAATGGCAGGTTCCTTATATATGTGACAGGTTGTATTTTAGCTAAATGAGCACTTGTTTTTTAGCTTCAGTTAGGTTTTCTATTCCAGATCCTTCTATGTTCTTCTTCAGAGATTAGGACCAACTAAAATCTTATACGTTGTCTTATTCACTGCTATACCTGCAGCCCTAAAATGGAGCCGAGTGCAGAGCAACTGGTTGGTAAATATTTGTTTAAGAAAATGCATTCCTTCCCAAATTAAAAAAAAGAGGGATTCAAATCTTCTCTCCTTCTCCCAAAGTCTCAAAAGCCCCTTCTACCCAGCAGGTTGTCCTGTGTCTTTTCTTTTGATAATTACTTACTTTTCACAATACATTTCAGAATCTTTCCCCTAAAGATGTTGGGGGAAAACTGGATGTACAAGAAATCCATTACATTGAACAAAACATTTAGATTTGTTAATAACCTACATTTACCACATTTATAAATGTGTTGCAACTGCAGATAAAACACCTTATTAAAATATAATGGGAAATTTTTATCACACTTCCTGGAACTCAGTAGATGCTTCATAAAGTTTAATTAACTTATTCTTCCTGTCCTCAATTTAGGATAATCTTGCCATGTACAGTATTAATTTGTATCTTTATGCATGTTAGCCCAATCTTTAAAGGTATTCTGTTATGTTTCAATATTCAAAATGTGGCATCCCTGGAATTTTTTTCTGTGTAGTGAATAGTGATTTTTCCCATGATTTTAATTATTTCCAAAATACAAACTATTTGTTTAATCATAAAGAACATCGATTCTATAAGTGAAAAGCAAACAAACAATAACAAAAAATACCAAAATACCAAAAGCAACTTGAAGTGCAAGTTTAGGGTCAGGTCATTCTCTATTTTTTTTAATCTCAGGAGCAATTCAAAGGCCACAAGTATATTAGAAAAATTCCTACCTTGAAGGTCATGTCAACTTTAATATACATGCTAGGGAAGAAATAGATTCCCAGCTGTCAGGATATTGAATGAACACACACACACACACCCACACACCCCCCGACACACACATGACTTGGCAGAACTGACATCATCAAGAAAGACATTAATTTTTTGTAGCTTTAGACTAATTTTCCCCCATGGCTCTCCTTGTCATGTCATGAATAATACTTAAGGCAATATCAGAGAAAACAACTATTTCTACAAGGATCAGCTGCTGATAGTTCATGATGACACACCACTGTATAAGATGTTCAGAAGTCAGGGTTAAGTTCCATCAGCCTATTACCATTCTTACCTCGTAGAATTCATGGATGGCCGCCTTGGAGGGTGAATGTTTGCTATCAGTAGACTCAAACATTATCTTTTGTCTGCTTAAGCATAGTAATTCAGGCTACATAATTCTGGTCTATAAAGTTTCATGAAGTTAAGTTTTGTCATGGCCTAGAGCCCTCTCCTGGTGTCTTCCCAGGGACTACTGTCAGCAGAGTTCAATTTGTGGATAGGAAAGTTGGGAATGAGTTATGGTCTGTCTAGATCTAACTTTGTCCCTGTCCCTCGGAACTTTCGTATTACTAGTTTACTCATTCTTACTGGTTTACACATTTTTTCATGGTGTACTATGCTGAAAATGCTTAAAGAGAGAAAATGAAGACCAAGATGTAAAGAAACTATGACAGGTGCACAGCTTCCTCTAAGACACTAGGAAAATAGTCTCCAATAAGATATCAGCATTGATTCATATCTGGAAAAATGAACTAATAAGTGCCATTCCAGATGAAACAAATACATTTTCAGAGATGTAATACTCTTATACTCCTGAGATCCTGAGGATAAGAATATTGTTTTTCCTGATTTTCTAGGGATCTAACACGTGCAATTAGAAGGAGATGGTGACAACAGAGGATTAGATGGTTAAATGGCATCACCAACTCAATGGACTTGAGTTTGGATAAACTCTGGGAGTTGATGATGGACAGGGAAGCTACGGTCCATGGGGTTGCAAAGAGTCAGACACGCAAAAGAGACACATGTATAGAACAGCCTTTTGGACTCTGTGGGAGAGGGAGAGGGTGGGATGATTTGGGAGAGTGCCATTGTAACATGTATGATATCATAAGTGAAACGAATCACCANCATTGGAGAAGGAAATGGCAACCCACTCCAGTGTTCTTGCCTGGAGAATCCCAGGAATGGGGGAGCCTGGTGGGCTGCCGTCTACGGGGTTGCACAGAGTTGGACACGACTGAAGTGACTTAGCACCAGCATGGTACCATACATATAATGATCATTGATTTAAAGTATACACCAATACAGTATACTAACACATATATATGGAATTTAGAAAGATGGTAATGATATACGTGTATGCGAGACAGCAAAAGAGACACAGATGTATAGAACAGCCTTTTGGACTCTGTGGGAGAGGGAGAGGGTGGGATGATTTGGGAGAGTGCCATTGTAACATGTATGATATCATAAGTGAAACGAATCACCAGTCTAGGTTCGATACAGGATGCAGGATGCTTGGGACTGATGCATGGGGATGATCCAGGGAGATGGTGTGGGGTGGGAGGGGGGAGAGGGGGTCGGGATTGGGAGCTCATATACACTCGTGGCTGATTCATGTCAATGTATGGCAAAACGAATACAGTATTGTAAAGCAAAACAAACTAAAAAATAAAAATTTAAAAAAATAAAAAGCAAAAAAAAAAAATGAGTCAGACACAACTGAGTGACTGAACTGAACTGATATTTTATGTTTTTTTCATGCTGTTGTAAATTGGCTCTCTTCAAACTACATTTCCCAATTATTTCCTACTATTTATAAGAATGAATTTTATATGTATTACACTTGTCATTTGTGACCTTGCTAAGTTATACTTTTAAAAATTGGTAAATTCATTTTTCTTTTTTAAAATACATAATCATAATTAAGTCACCTAAAAATGGTGATAGTTTTACATCTTTTTTTCTTTTCTGCTTTCCTGCAATCATTAGAATATCTAGTGTAACATTAATAGAAATCACATTATATATCCCTTTCAAAAATCAAAGACAAAAAAAGGAATATAGTTGGTTTTTCATCATTAATTAGAGCATTAGCTATTTTTTTTAACAGATGCACTTTATCACATATAGGAAATTTCCTCTTATTCTGTCATGTTCTGAGATGGTTTAATAGTCAGTAGATTTTGAATTGAAATCAAATTCTTATTTTAACATATTTTAATTGTGAATTGGTGCTGAAATGCTTTTCTGCATTTACTGAAATAGCCCACTTTATTCTATTATTAAAACTTGTTAGACAGAATTCTAAAATGGCCCCCACAATTCCTGGCCCTTAGTGTGTACACCTCTTTCACCAAATATTCAATTAAACACTGTTGTAGGTGTTGTTATGAAGGGCTTCTGCAGATGTAACTGAGGTTCCTAATAAACTGACCTTAAAAGAGGGAGATCATTTGGGTGGGCCAGACCTGATCAAATGAGCCCCTTAAATCTGGATCTCGAAGTCAGAGACAGAAAAAGTCAGAGCAAATCTAGTATGAATGAGATTTGACAAGAGAGAAATTCTGAGTGCTGGTATGAGGGAAGGTGGGGGAGGCATGCAGTAAGGAACATGGGAACTGAAAGCAGCTTATAGCTGCCATCTGGCAAGGAAAGAGGACCTCAGCCTTATAACTAAAAGGAACTGAATGCTGTGGACAACCTTAGTGAGCTTGGAAGCAAATCTTTGCTCAAACCTCCAAATGAGAACTCAGTCCAGCCAACACCTTGATTTCAGATTTTGAGGCTCTGAGTAGAACTCCATCAACCCATCAGCAATCCAGAGGTGGGTGAAGCAGGGTACTTTAGTAGGCAATAGCTTCATGCCAGCAAATGGCCTCATTGTGGCCCCAAACCAGGCGCTGTATTTGGTTAAGGCTTGCTCAAGACTTGAAGGATTGATCTTTCAGGATCTCAAGACCCAGAGTTGAATGCATGACTGGAAGCATCAGGCCAGCCAGCTGTGGATTTTCTTAGCACAGATTGATACATATACTCCACTGTGAATGTTGTTGTTGTACAGTCATCCAGTTGTGTCTGACACTTTGTGATCCCATGGACTGCTGCATGCTAGGCCTCTCTGTCCCTCACCATTTCCTGAAGTTTGCCCAAGGTCATGTCCATTATCCAAGGCCCTGTCCATTGCATCGGTGATGCCATCCAGCCGCCTCATCCTCTGGATGATGAACATTTTAAATCCACAGATGCAGAATAACTAGATCTACTTGGAGACCCAAGGTATCTTTCAGTTGGGCCTGTTTTCACAAGCCTCCAACTGTGCATATGTGTGATCAATTGACTTCTGGGTTTCAATCTATAAAAGGTCTCAATTAATATCCTTTTGAATTTAAATATTTACTTATTTATTGCTCCCAGGCATTGGGTGTGTCAGGGGAGTGAGTGGTGGTCCCAGTGGAGGGCCAGGAAGGCAAGGGGCTGGGATATGGTGAGAATCAAGTGGTTCTGATCATAGCAGAAGTGGCACCACTGCACCCAGCAGGAAGTTCAAACTGGGGGATTTAAAAAATTTTATTGGAAGCCAGCAGGGGAATCCTGGAATGAGGAACACCCGAGTCCCATGGGTGCCAGCAGTACCTCATTCCAGACTCAGTCACAGTAAGGGGTGGGGGTGGGGGGGCTTGTATAAGCTCCTGCCCAAAGATGCACGGCTGGAACCCTGGGAGACCAGCCCTGGGAAGTAAACTGCTCCTGCACAGCTGCAAACTGCCGCAATTAGACAGAGCCTTTCCAGAAAGGGAAGCACCGCAGCAGCAAGTTGGGCTTCTGATTTCTAATCCTGGGTGTTTAGTCCTACCTCTGCCAAGGTCCAGAACACGCCGGTTTATCCTAGGGGCAGTTGTAAGGTGTCTTAAAATTCATCCCAGGAGACCACTGCAGCCTGCTCTCGAGCCTTTCGGCCTGAAGAACAGCCTCAGGGCATTTCTGTTTCTGAGTCAAACCAGGTGCCAAACATGCAGTGGGGGAACTGGCTTCTTTGGTCAAACCCCTCCATCCAGTAACGTGCTCCTCCTTTTGTGGACAGTGTTCATCCGTTGATAGACACATATTAATTCCATTCTTGGTTAGCGTAAAATAATACTGCAGTGACCATGGGGATGCTGGTATCTCTTTGGGGTGGTGATTTTATTTCCTTTGGATAAATACCCAGAAATGGAATTGTTGCATCTTATGGTAGGTAGTTATGTTTGTAATTTCTTGCCAGGCTCTATACTAATTTCCATAGTGGCTGCACTAATTTACATCCCCAGCTACCGTGCACCAGGGTTTCCGTTTTTCCCACAGTCTGGTCAGCACTTGTTAGCTCTTTTCTTGTTGATAGCAGCCATTCTAACTGGTGTGAGGTGATATCTCCTTGTGGTTTTGATTTTCATTTCATTTGACTAGTGATGCTGAGCAGCTTTTCATTTATCTTTTGGCCCTCTCTATGTTTTCCTTGGAAAAATGTTCAGATCCTCTGCTCAGCATTGTATTTTTGAACATTGTTAGCAGAGTAGCTAGATCTTAAAAGTTCTCATCACAAGGAAAAAAATGTAATTATATATGGTGATCAGTATTAGATAAAAGCTTTCCTAGTGGCTCAGATGGTAAAGAATCTACCAATGCAGGAGATGTGGGTTTGATCCCTGGGTTGGGAAGATCCCTGGGTTGGGAAGTTCCCTTGGAGAAGGAAATGGCACCCTACTCCAGTATTCCTGCCTGGAGAATCCAATAGACAGAGGAACCTGGCAAGCTCTAGTCCATGGTATAGCAAAGAGTCAGACACAACTGAGTGAATAACACACACACAGAGTATTAGATAATTGGAATTACCGTGGTGATCATTTCGAAGTATATACATATTGAATTACTGTGTTGTACATCTGAAACTATGTTTGTCCTCTAATATCTGTCAGAGATTATTTACAGAAACTGTGGCAGATACCAAAAATCCATGGATGCCCAAATCCCATAGTTAGCCTTAAGTATCTGTGTTTTACGCGTCTGTGGATACCAAGCCAACTCTGTGTTTATCGTAAGAAAAAAAATTGCATTGTAGTGGGCCTGCACAGTCCAAACCTGTGTTGTTCAAGGATCAACCATAATGTTATGTGTCAATTATATTGGAAATGGAAAATTCCTTAGCTAAATAAAAAGAAAGAATATTTGAACAGAAGAATTTCCAAATAAGAGAATAACAGGAAATTAGAGATAAATCATTCATGAGTTCACAGCAGTTTTATCTAACCTTTAAGGAAGAGATGACTCCAACTCTGTTTGGTCGATTACTAAGGATAGCATGTTTTCAGGTGAGATGTCAAAACTTTCTACCTTCATAAATTAAGAAAACTAAACTGTTATTCACATTTTCCTTTAATGAAATAAATGTGAAAACTTGAGAGTATATTTGAAGAAAATTATTCCCTAGCAGGAGATGCCTGGTTAAGTTGGGACTGCAAAAAATAGTACCAGTCAGCATCTTTACAGTACACTAGCTGAAACATATTTTTTGTACCTTAAAGCCATATGAAATGAAGATGGCCAAATATATATTGTGAAAAGACAATCCATAGGATGAGGGGGAAAGATTTGCAAATCATATCTCTGACAAAGGATTTGTACCTAGAATATATACCAAATTTTTACAACTCAATAGTACAAATAAAATCCAATTTAAAAGTGGCAAATTATTTGAGTAGATTTTTATCCAGTGAAGATAATCAAGTAGCCAACAAATACAAGATGCTCAATATCATGAGGAAAATGTAACTCAAAACCATAATAACATAGCTCCCCATTTGAACAAGCCATGCATAAAAATATATTAGGTAAAATTGAAGAAATTATTCATAAAGAAGTATTTTTGACATNTATCTCTTTGGGGTGGTGATTTTATTTCCTTTGGATAAATACCCAGAAATGGAATTGTTGCATCTTATGGTAGGTAGTTATGTTTGTAATTTCTTGCCAGGCTCTATACTAATTTCCATAGTGGCTGCACTAATTTACATCCCCAGCTACCGTGCACCAGGGTTTCCGTTTTTCCCACAGTCTGGTCAGCACTTGTTAGCTCTTTTCTTGTTGATAGCAGCCATTCTAACTGGTGTGAGGTGATATCTCCTTGTGGTTTTGATTTTCATTTCATTTGACTAGTGATGCTGAGCAGCTTTTCATTTATCTTTTGGCCCTCTCTATGTTTTCCTTGGAAAAATGTTCAGATCCTCTGCTCAGCATTGTATTTTTGAACATTGTTAGCAGAGTAGCTAGATCTTAAAAGTTCTCATCACAAGGAAAAAAATGTAATTATATATGGTGATCAGTATTAGATAAAAGCTTTCCTAGTGGCTCAGATGGTAAAGAATCTACCAATGCAGGAGATGTGGGTTTGATCCCTGGGTTGGGAAGATCCCTGGGTTGGGAAGTTCCCTTGGAGAAGGAAATGGCACCCTACTCCAGTATTCCTGCCTGGAGAATCCAATAGACAGAGGAACCTGGCAAGCTCTAGTCCATGGTATAGCAAAGAGTCAGACACAACTGAGTGAATAACACACACACAGAGTATTAGATAATTGGAATTACCGTGGTGATCATTTCGAAGTATATACATATTGAATTACTGTGTTGTACATCTGAAACTATGTTTGTCCTCTAATATCTGTCAGAGATTATTTACAGAAACTGTGGCAGATACCAAAAATCCATGGATGCCCAAATCCCATAGTTAGCCTTAAGTATCTGTGTTTTACGCGTCTGTGGATACCAAGCCAACTCTGTGTTTATCGTAAGAAAAAAAATTGCATTGTAGTGGGCCTGCACAGTCCAAACCTGTGTTGTTCAAGGATCAACCATAATGTTATGTGTCAATTATATTGGAAATGGAAAATTCCTTAGCTNTCTGAGATTCCCCCAACTCCGACTCCATTCTCTGGCAGCCCTAAGTGCTTCAGTCTTCTTCCCCAGGTTTGTTTACCCAGAGAGATGGCTGATTTTTCTAATGAGATTTTAGCCACCCTGCCCAACCTTGCAACTGTTGCTCTCCTCAGAGAAAAGCAAAAACTTAAAACATTTTGCTGATTTCTTCCTCCAAGTTTTGACTTGTTTCCAAAATCTGCCTGCTGTATTCAGAGTTGGTATCTTAGCTAATTATATTAAAAATACAAGATTGATTTTTATGTATTACAAAAATAAGCAGATTTTCCCACATATACTGTATTATATTTGTATTAGTAAAGCAGGGAAATAGAGTAGCAGAATAATAATACGTACCTTGTAAGATTGCTATAAAGCGTTAATAAGATNTTCAGAGTTGGTATCTTAGCTAATTATATTAAAAATACAAGATTGATTTTTATGTATTACAAAAATAAGCAGATTTTCCCACATATACTGTATTATATTTGTATTAGTAAAGCAGGGAAATAGAGTAGCAGAATAATAATATGTACCTTGTAAGATTGCTATAAAGCGTTAATAAGATAATGTATACAGAATACTTAGCAGAATCTCAGACACAAAATAGGTGTTCAACAGGTGGTAGATCCTTACCTTTGGCCATAAGTTAATGCCAATAAAGTCACTACTTATTCATCTTGTTTCATAAATCCAAGGCAAAAAATATAGTTGGATCCATTAACATTGGACTATAAAGGAATGACTGACTATTAGGGAAAGTCTGTTTAAATTTCTTCTGGAGTGATGGTCTCCTGGAGGGAATATTGAACTGAAATCATGCTGCTTAAGAGTCTCAGCAGGTATCTAGTTCTAGCATATACTTTGAACTTTACTAGAACTCTCAGAGCAGATAGAGGAAGGTTTTCATTGACCTTTCATATTTCTGAGTGTTAAACTTGAATCTCCAGATTTGATTAATAAACATCACGTACTTGGATGTGTTTTTTGTGTACCCAAAAGATTTATGCTTTTTTTTTGGCTTTTATTCAATAAAGTAAGATTGAATTGGCCACTTAATAAAGGCTCATATTCTATCGTAAACATCCCTATATACAATCTATGTTCCATTTAAAGCTTAGCAATATGAATAATTAGTGGGTATACATGTGCTTGTGTCTATATGTGTGCATGCTAGCTAATACCTTTTTAAAAGAATATTTCCTATACATCCTGAGTCCTCAGTTTCAGCTCTTAAGTTCCAAACTGTAAAGGAACTGTCTAATTATCTTTGGGTAACAAGATATAAAGTTATTTTACTTTATATTATTTTAAAGAATATTTTCTACAAAGTTTTATCCAAGTTAATATATTTCAAAGCTAATGCATTGTAATAAAAGCAGAATTCTACATGGTAAAGATTATAGAAATGCTTTGTTTCATGCAATCCTGAAATGGTCTTGGGACATGAAGCAGATTTGTTTCAGAAGCTGGCCAGGAAACATAAATTGCTAAGAAAGTGTAAAAGCATGTTGGAATTGAGCCAGAAAAGAGTAATTTAAAAATCAGGACACTGTTTTTTAACCAAGTTAACATAGGGATTTCAGATAGGGAAAGATATATTTTGATTAATTTTGCCCTTTTCCGAAGGAATCTGGCAGCTTTGTCCTTCACCAGCTGGAGTTTATGTAAGGCCTTATGGCACTAGTCAGGCAACAGGGACTTAACAATAATCTAATCTTCATGGCCTGGATGCTGCCTTGCATGAGCAGCTTACTTAAGTAAAGTGTTTTTCAAATTCCCCACTAGGGGAGCTGAGAAGACAAAGGTACTGCGCTGGTTTCCCTTGTGTGACCAGACTTCTCAGTGTCAAGATTCTCAGGGAGAAAAGCAATGGAAGATGTTACGATTAAAGATACCTCTCTAATTCTAGAATAAACAGCTATTACCTTTTAAGTTTAGGAGAGATTTAAGTTGGCAATTTTCCACTGACTTTGATTCATTGTGATTGGTACAGTTTTTAGTTAAATGCCAATAACCACTGCTGTATGGCCAGATTCCTGCTGGGTGCAGCTCTTGGGATTTTGCCTTGTTTTAAATTTTGTGGGTCTGCTTTGCTTAGCCTCCTTATTTCTTGTTGTTTAATTGCTAAGTCGTGTCCAACTCTTTGTTACCCCATGGACTGTAGCCCACCAGGCTCCTCTGTCCATGGGATTTCCCAGGCAAGAATACTGGAGTGGGTTTCCATTTCTTTCTTCAGGGGATCTTCTCAATCCAGGAATCAAACCCATATCCCCTGCTTGGATTTTTTAATCACTGAATCACCTGGGAAGCCCTAGCCTCCTTACTTGGTTAAGATCAATTTAGGTACCATGTCTAGTATTGTTTTTTTTTTTCTGAAACAAATAATCAAATACACTGGTTATTTCATCTGGAATTGCATTTAGAGTTGTGCCAATACTGTTTTCCAATGCCATGGCCAATTTCTAGAACAGAACCTATCACAGTGCGTATCATCTAAAATATTTACTGGTTAGATGAAGATTTCCTTATAAAGAGAAATATATGTAACAAAAATATGACCTTTTAAATCCAACACATAATTGTGTTCCCCTGTATTTCTTCTTTTGTTCCACTGAAGAAATAAGATAACTCCCTGACCTGTATACTCTTTGAGATATTCCACATCAAAATGTAGTGATACATCAAGGAGCAAAGCTATAGGGTAGTCATTTTAGCCAGAATTTATATATTACGGTCTCTTTTGCTCTTTGCTCTTTTCTAGCAGAAGTCCCAGATTTTCTTTAATTTGTAACTTTCCCTAATTAACTCAGGACTTTCTCTAATTATTATATTTAATCTTTGTAAATTGGATAATATTGATTTTTATTATCTCTACACTATTTTGTTATATATATATTTAAAATCTCATTTTATATTGAAGTTTAGTTGATTTATAATTTGGTAGTTTTAGCTTCATTGTAAAGTGCAGTTTTATATATATATAAACATATATAACACCAGGGTTGTGAATATATATATATATATATCTGAGTTATAATAGTTTTTTTATACTTTTTCAGATACTTTTTCCCATGTAGGTGATTACAGAGTACTGAGTAGAGTTTCCTGTACTATATAGGAGGTCTTTGTTGATTATCTATTTTATATACAATATTGTGTATATATTAATCCCAAACTCCTAATTTATCAAGTCATTTGTATTTACAAGTTATTTTTCTCTTGCAAAGTAAAAAAGTTTACACTAGATTTTTGTTTTGGATTTTAACTAAGCCTCTTCTATATAGCAATATAAGGTATATTTGGACTGAGTCAATGAGAAATCAATCCACTAGCTATATTATATTATATGCATAAAACATAGAACCACTAAGATGTTAGCATGATCTCAAATTCTAATTCAAGAGAATCTTTCCTTATTCCTAATGCCTTCACTCTCTGCGTCCACTGACTGCTTTCATTGTCTGAAAAACATTTAATTGGCAAATGTTTGGTTTTAGTCCTCTGTTTAGTATTCTAGAAATGAGAAGCTTTTAAAATAAAATGATGAAATGAGGAAGGGGATCCAAGGCATATCCTGATTCTGCTTTCTGCAGGAACATCTGTCTCCTCCTCCCAAAATTCTCAAGGAAAAGACATAATACAAGAGCGATAATACATTTTTCTTAATTAGAGTTCTGACCTCAAATTACTGCATAGAACTCCTGTAAGTCAGATGGACCACATAAAAGCTTATTTTTTAGGATAAGTGGCTAAGCACTTTCTTCCTTTTATTTACAGATCTGAATTTGAGAGCTTACCATGATAAAGAACTAAAAATTAACCAACAAACAAAAACAAAACCAGAACACCTGCATGGGGAAAATAGTGAGAAATGATATGAAGGTGCTCCAATAACTACAGGTAATTTTGTTATGATTACCTCAGTTCTTCTTCAACTATTTGCTCTCATGGACTATAACTCAGAGCCTCTAACTACTGGAAATAATTTTACCAAAATGTAGTTTTCATGGAACTACTCTATGAAGACAGTTTCTGCTACATCCATTGTTTTTGTTTTACTCTGTACACTCACCTTTCTTGAAAAATTAATTTTTATTGAAGTATACTCGATTTACAATGTTGTATTAGTTTCTACTATACAGCAGAATTGATCGGCCAAACATATACATACATGTGCTTCCCTGGTAGCTCAGACAGTGGTAAAGAATCTGCCTAAATGCAGGCATTCAGTTCAGTCACAGTCATGTCCAACTCTTTGAACCCCATGGACTGCATCACGCCAGGCCTCCCTATCCATCACCAACTTCTGGAGTTTACTAAAACTCATGTCCATTGAGTTGCTGATGCCATCCAACCATCTCATCCCCTGTTGTTCCCTTCTTCTACTACCTTCAATCTTTCCCCGCATCAAGGTCTTTTCAAATGAGTCAATTCTTCACATTAGGTGGCCAAAGTATTGGAGCTTAGGTCATCATCAGTTCTTTCAATGAATATTCAGGACTGATTTCCTTTAGGACTGACTAGTTTGATCTTGCAGTTCAAGGGACTCAAGAGTCTTCTCCAACACCACAGTTCAAAAGCATCAGTTCTTCAGTGCTCAGCTTTCTTTGTGGTCCAACTCTCATATCCATACATGACTACTGGAAAAACCATATGACTATTTGGACTATTGTTGCAAAGTAATGTCTCTGCTTTTTAATGTGTTATCTAGGATGGTCATAACTTTTCTTCCAAAGACCAAGCATCTTTTAATTTCACTGCTGCAGTCACCATCTGCAGTGATTTTGGAGCCCCTCTCAAAGAAAATCTGTCACTATTTTCACAGTTTCCTCATTTGTTTGCCGTGAAGTGATGGGACTAGATGCCATGATCTTAGTTTTCTGAATGTTGAGTTTTAAGTCAACTTTTTCATGCCCCTCTTTCACATTCATCAAGAGGCTCTTTAGTTTTTATTCACTTTCTGCCATTAAGAGTGGTGTCATCTGCATATCTGAGGGTTATTGATATTTCTCCCAGAAATCTTGATCCCACCTTGTGCTTCAGCCAGTCCAGTATTTCTCATGATGTACACTGCATATAAGTTAAATAAGCAGGGTGACAATATACTGCCTTGATGTACTCCTTTTCCTATTTGGAATCAGTCTATGTCCAGTTATAAATATTGCTTACAGACCTGTATTACAGATTTCTCAGGTGGCAGGTCAGGTGGTCTGGTACTCCCAAACCTAGAAGAATTTTCCACAGTTTGTTGTGATCCACACAGTCAAAGGCTTTGGCATATTCGGTAAAGCAGAAATAGATGTTTTTTCTGGAATTCTCTTTCTTTTTCGATGATCCAACAGATGTTGGCAACTTGATCTCTGGTTCCTTTGCCTTTTCTAAGTCCAGCGTGAACATCTGGAATTTAACAGTTCACGTACCATTGAAGCCTGGCATGGAGAATTTTGAGCATTACTTTGCTGGCGTGTGAAATGAGTGCAATTGTGTGGTAGTTTGAGCATTCTTTGGCATTACCTTTCTTTAAGATTGGAATGAAAACTGACTTTTTCAGTCCTGTGGCCACTGCTGAATTTTCCAAATTTGCTGGCATATTGAGTGCAGCACTTTCACAGCACCATCTTTCAGGATTTGAAACAGCTCAAATGCAGTTCTATCACCTCCACTCATTTGGTTCATGGTGATGCTTCCTAAGGCCCACTACACTTCACATGCCAGGATGTCCGGCTCTAGGTGCGTGATCACACCATTGTGATTATCTGGGTCGTGAAAGTCCTTTTTGAATAGTTCTCCTGTGTATTCTTGCCACCTCTTCTTAATATCTTCTGTTAGGTCCATACCATTTCTGTCCTCTCATCTTGGCATGAAAGTTTCCCTTGGTATCTCTAATTTTCTTGTAGAGATCTCTAGAATTTCCCATTCTATTGTTTTCCTCTATTTCTTTGCACTGATCACTGAGGAAGACTTTCTTATCTCTCCTTGCTATTCTTTGGAACTCTGTATTCACATGGGTATATCTTTCCTTTTCTCTTTTGCCTTTCATTTCTCTTTCTTTCACAGCTGTTTGTACTGCCTCCTCAGACAACCATTTTGCCTTTTTGCATTTCAGTGTCACAAACCTCTGTCCATAGTTCTTCAGGCACTCTATCCAATCTAATCCCTTGAATCTATTTCTCACTTCCACTGTATAGTTCTAAGAGATTTGATTTAGGTCATAGCTGAATGGTCTAGTGGTTTTCCCTACTGTTTTCAATTTAAGTCTGAATTTGGTAATAAGAAGGTCATGATCTGAGCCATTCCCGGTCAGCTCCCAGTCTTGTTTTTTCTGACTGTATAGGGCTTCTCCATCTTTTGCTGCAAAGAATATAATCAGTCTGGTTTCAGTATTGACCATCTGATGATGTCTGTGTGTGGACTCTTCTCTTTTGTTGTTGGAAGAGGGTGTTTGCAATGACCAGTGTGTTCTCTTGGCAAAACTCTATTAGCCTTTGCCCTGCTTCATTCTGTACTCCAAGGTCAAATTTGCCTGTTACTCCAGGTATTTCTTGACTTCCTACTTTTGCATTCCAGTCCCCTATAATGAAAAGCACATATTTTGGGGGGTGTTTTTTCTAGAAGGTCTTGTAAGTCTTCATAAAGCCATTCCACTTCAGCTTCTTCAGCATTCCTGGTCAGGGCATAGACTTGGATTACTGTGATATTGAATGGGTTGCCTTGGAAATGAAGAGAGATCATTCTGTTGCTTTTAAGATTGCATCCAAGTACTGCATTTCAGACTTTTTTTGTTGACTATGACAGGTATTCCATTTCTTCTAAGGGATTCTTGCCCACAGTAGTAGATATATTGTTCACCTGAGTTAAATTCACCCATTTCAGTCCATTTTATTTAGCTGATTCCTATATTGTCGACATTTACTCTTGCCATCTCCTGTTTGACCACTTCCAATTTGCCTTGATTCATGGACCTGACATTCCAGGTTCCTATGTAATATTGCTCTTTCCTATGCTGTATTGCAATACTGCATCAGATCTTGCTTCCATCACCAGTCTCATCCACAACTGGGAGTTGTTTTTGCGTTGGCTCTCTCTCTTCAATATTTCTGGAGTTATTTCTTCACTGATCTCCAGTAGCATATTGGGCTCCTACCAATGTGGGGAGTTCATCTTTCCGTTTCCTATTTTTCTGCCTTTTAATACTGTTCATGGGGCTCTCAAGGCAAGAATACTGAAGTGGTTTGCCACTCCCTTCTTCAGTAGACCACATTTTGTCAGAACTCTCCACCATGACCAGACCATCTTGGGTGGCCCTACGTGGCATGGCTCATAGTTTCACTGAGTTAGAACAAGGCTCTGGTCCATATGATTAGATTGGCTAGTTTTCTGTGATTATGGTTTTCAGTATGTCTGCCCTCTGATGGAGAAGGATAAGAGGCTTATGGAAGCTTCCTGATGTGACAGACTGACTGAGAGGGAAACTGGTTCTTGTTCTGATGTAAGGAGCCATGCTCAGTAAATCTTTAATCCAATTTTCTGTTGAAGGGTGGGGCTGTGTTCCCTCCCTGTTATTTGAGTGAGTGAGGTGTCCTGTCCAACTCTTTGTGACCCCATGGACTATATAGCCTACCAGGTTCTTCCATCCATGGGATTTTCCAGGCAAGAATACTGGAGTAGGTTGCCATTTCCTTCTCCAAGAGATCTTCCCAACCCAGGGTTTGAACCCAGGTCTCCCACATTGTAGGCAGGCGCTTTATCATCTGAGCCTATGGTGGAGGTAATGAAGATAACAGCAACCTCCTTCAAAAAGTCCCATGCACACACTACTACTCTCAGTGCCCCCAACCCTGCAGCAGGCCACCACTGACCCATGTCTCACCAGAGACTCTTGGACCTCATGGGCAAGTCTGGGTCACTCTTTTACCCCATCAAATCATCCATCCTTAAATCTTTCTTTTTATCCCAGTGTTTGCTTTCTGTCTTCATGTGTTTCATTCAGATCCAGTATAGCCTATCATTTCAACAAGCCTGTTGTCAGGGAAACATTGGCCTCATGAAATGAAGCATTTCCTCCTTTTCAAATTTTGAAGGAGTTTGAAAAGGATGGGCATTAAATCTTCTTTGAAATTTTGGTGGAATTCACCATTGTAGCAATGTAGTGTCTGGTTGTAGATTTTTGTTTTCTGAGAAGTTTTTGATTACTGTTTCAATCTTTTTACTAGTGATCCATCTATTTGGATTTTCTATTTCCTCATGATTCAGTTTTGAAAGATTGTATTCTAAGAATGTATCCGTTTCTTCCAATTTGTTGGTGTATATCTGATCATAATAGTCTCTCATAATCCTTTATATTTCTGTGATGTCCATGGTAACTTGTTTTCTTTTCTTTCTTTCTCTTTTTATTTATTTGAGCCTGCACTCTTTTTTCTGAGTCTAGCTGAGTCTGTCAATTTTGTTCATCTATTTTTTTAAATCTTAGTTTCATCGCTCTTTTCTATTGTTCTTTTAGTTTCTACTTTACTAATGTACACTCTCATCACTATTAATCCTTTCTTTTACTGATTTTGGCCTTTTTTGCTCTTTTTCTTATTTCCTTATGTGTAAGATTAGAGTGTGTATTTGAGACTTTTTTTGTTTCTTGAGCTGGGTTATATTGCTATGAACTTCTTTCTTAATATTGTTTTTGTTGCATCTCATATACTTTTGTCATATTTTATTTTTCACTTGTCTTCAGATGTTTGTTTATTACTCCTTTGATTTTTTCATTGACTCAATAATTGTTTAGTAGCATGATTACTCTGTATATATTTGTGCTTTTTCCAGCTTGTTCTTTTAATTGATTTCTAGTTTTATACTATTGTAGTCAGAAAAGGTGCTTGTTATGATTTCAGTCTTCTTAAATGTATCAAGTCTTGTTTTTGGTCCCAATATATGGTCGAGAATGTTCCGTGAACACATGAGAAAACTCTGTATTTTACTGCTTCGAGGTGGAATGTTCAGTGCATTCCTATTAAATCTTTCTAGTCTAATGTTTTACTTACAGCTGATGTTTCCTTGTTGACTTTCTATCTGCTTGATATATTCACTGATATAGTGAGTTGTTAAAGTCCCCTACTATTAATGTATTGCTATAAACTTCTCCATTCTGTTGGCTCATTAATAATTGCTTTATATATTTTGGTGTTCCTTTGTTATGTGCTGGCATTTTAATAAATGTTATACCTTTTGATAGATTATCTACTTTTTCATTATATAATGTCTGTATTTAACTCTTGTCACCATTTTTTTGGCTTGAAGTCTATTTTGTCTGATATGAGTATGGCTACTCACTTTTTTTTCTGATTGCTATTTGCTTGAAGTATTATCCTTATTCCTTCACTTTTAAACAGGAGAAGAAACAAATTATTCATATGAGTATGGCAGTCCACAATTGAAGTCAGTTTAGTAATAAGAGATAGGGGTTACATATCTAACAGAGGAGATGGAAGGGGGAGAAAAGAGATTTCTGTGGGAAGATCAAATAATCTCTTTTTTTCTAGTTTTATTAAGATATAATCATTATATTATATATATAAAAATATGAAACAACACTGTATAAGTTTAAACATGTACAACATAATTCGACATGTATAATGGAAGCAGTTTTTACAAATTGAGTTATGGGAAAGTCACTCTGGCTTATACATGATTTAACTTGAATTTGATGCTAACCAGAATAGTCTGCTTCTGGCTTATTAATCATGTATTTTTACATCTGCTTTACCTGTTAAAGAAAAAAAATACATTTAAAAATCAAAATGGAGTAACTGTGGTTCAGGCATCCAAAATGGAGCTGGGTAACCACTGTGAATGTGGTTTCAGAAACATTCTGTACTGGTGAGAATTTGAATTTTCTGAACTGTATCAGACTCAAGGACACCACTGCTGCTGCTGCTAAGTCGCTTCAGTCGTGTCCGACTCTGTGCGACCCCATAGATGGCAGCCCACCAGGCTCTGCTGTCCCTGGGATTCTCCAGGCAAGAACACTGGAGTGGGTTGCCATTTCCTTCTCTAATGCATGGAAGTGAAAAGTGAAAGCGAAGTCATTCAGTGGTGTCCAACTCTTTGCGACCTCATGGACTGCAGCCCACCAGGCTCCTCCATCCATGGAATTTTCCAGTCAAGAGTTCTGGAGTGGGTTGCCATTATTTTTTCTCAAAACAATGTCTGCTAGGAACTGCTAGCTGCAACTTTATGGANGAAGTCATTCAGTGGTGTCCAACTCTTTGCGACCTCATGGACTGCAGCCCACCAGGCTCCTCCATCCATGGAATTTTCCAGTCAAGAGTTCTGGAGTGGGTTGCCATTATTTTTTCTCAAAACAATGTCTGCTAGGAACTGCTAGCTGCAACTTTATGGAATCCCCTTGTAACTATGCAATCATTTGACCCTAACCAATCTTTGCTTAATAAGCACCCTTACTTCTTGCCAGGTCCAGTTATAATTCTTGACAAATTACATAATTTTTCAGTTTTTGCCTTTATAAATCCCCACTCATTTTGTAATCCAGCAGAACAAAATTCAAGTGCTTCTTCTATCTGTTTCTCCAGGGCTGTAGTACTCAGTTTGTCTTCAATTTATGTTTTCTATTTATATTACAAATTGTTTATTGATTATTTCCACTGACACATACATCATGAAATGATTACCATAATAAGTTTAGTGAACATCCATCATCTCCTGTAGATACAAATTTAAAGAAATAGATTTTGTTTTCCTGGTGATCAGAATTCTTAGGATTACTATTAATAATTTTCACATATAACATACAGGGAAAAGTGAAAATGAAGTCGCTCATTTGTGTCTGACTTTTTGTGACCCCATGGATTGTAGCCCATGAAATTTTTCAGGCAACAGTACTGGAGTGGGTTGCCATTTCCTTCTCCAGGGGATCTTCCTGACCCAGCGATCAAACCTAGGTCTCCCACATAGCAGACAGAGGCTTTACCTCTGAGCCAGCAGGGAAGCCCTATAACATACAGTAGTATTAATTATATTTATCATGTACATTTTACATCCCTATAGCTTATTTATCTTATAACTTGAAATTGGTATTAATACTTTTTTCTATCCATTCTTTCTGAGTCTTTGTGTTTAGAGCTGGTTGAGTCTCCTGTGGGTAGCATGTAGATGAGTTTTCTTTTTAATCTACTTGTGTTTTTTGACTGGTGAATTCAATCCATTTACATTTAGGGTGGTCATCGATAGGTGAGAACTTACTACTGCCATTTAACCCATTTTCTCTTTCCTGATTGGTCTATAGCTTCATTATTTCTTTTCTTTGTGTTTCTGTCTGCCACTTTAGTTTGTTGATTTTCTGTGATGTTTTTGTCAGTTTTCTCTCTTTTTTATGTTTTGTGTCTCTGCTTTAGATTTTTATTTTGTGGTTACCACTCCATGCCGTGCTTAGTCACTCAGCTGTGTCTGACTCTTTGCAATTCCATGGATATAGCCTGCCAGGCTCCTCTAACCATGGGGATTCTGTAGGCAAGAATACTGGAGTGGATTGTCATGCCATCCTACAGGAGATGTTCCCAACCCAGGAATCGAATCCAAGTCTCCTGCACTGCAGGTGAATTCTTTACCATCTGAGTCACCAGGGAAGCCCATGAATACTGAAGTGGGTAGCCCATCCCTTCTCCAGGGAATCTTCCTGACCCAGGATTGAACCAGGGTCTCTTGCATTGCAGGCAGATTCTTGACCAGCTGAGCTACCCGGGAAACCCATGGGGTATATATAAATGAATCATAGATAAAATAGCGTTTTGTTCCTGCTGGAAGCATATTATATTCATTTGCCTATACAGCTTCTGGCTTTACATCCCAGAAATTTCTCAGTGATTAGTTCTTTAAGTCATCTCTCTGCTCCCTTCTTCTTCTCCTTCTTCATTATCGTTATACTGCCTTTTCCAATGGAGTCAGATAGTTCTTGCAGAGTATCTTAACTTAAAAATAAATTTATTTCTCTCTCCTCTTCTACCTGAGTCCTTTCTATATTTGAGGTGGCTAATTCCATCTTCCATATGGTTTGCTCATATCCAAGGCTTTCTAACTCATTCCTCATTTCATTTATTGAACTTTTTAGCTTCAGAATTTTTATTTTATCCTTTTTTACAGTTTCAATTTCTCTGGTAATGTATTCTTTCTGTTCATTGATTTTATTCCTGCACTTATTGAACTGTCTTTCTAAGTTTTCTCATAGTTTGTTGAGTTTCTTCAGGACAGCGATTTCAAATTGTCTGTTAGAGCGCAGCCTCCCATGACTTTAAGTTTGGTTTCTGGACAATTGGTATTTTTGTGTCATGTGATACCATGCTACCATGACTTCTCATGGTGGTTAATGAGTGAGCTATTCCTCTGCCAGCATGTTTGAAGTAGTGAACACTTTTTTTCTTTTTGCTTTTAATTATTTCTTTCTTTTTCTGTTTTTAACAGTAGGACCTTGTTCTTATTTTGGTAAAACTCAATTACTTTCATTCTAACAATTCAACAGGTTGGTATTTAGGGGACTTGTTTTTTTTCAGTAGGTGACACTGTAGCACATTGTGTGTTTGTTTTTTAATCTGTGCTGCCACGGACTGTATTTGAGAATCGACACTTTCTGCCTTCCACCGTCTTGCCAGGGCTGTTGCTGGTGTCCTCATCAGTGACGCTTGGGCCTCTGGCGTTGCTGGTGCCTTGCTGCAGCTGGTGTCACGCTCTCTCTGGCGTTGCCTCTGAGTACGCCAGGAACATGGGTACCTCTGTCACACCTATGGTTGTCGGGTTGTGAGCGCTGCTGCCACGGGAGGTGTGTCAGCCATGGATGTTGTCTTACTGCTGCTCATGGGTTCTCTGGGGCTGTAGGCAGTGGGTCGGGAATTGTGGGCACCACCTCTGCTGTTCACCAGGTTCCTGCTTCTCTGTGTGGTGCGATCCACCTACCTTCAGATGGATTGCTGAGTGGAGCTCTCTGGAAACCTCCTGCTTTGGACAGAGGAAGCTTTGTTTTACTAGCTGAAGATTGAAGGGAAAGACAAAGGGAGCATTTATGCTGCAATGATAATGATTTCACTCCTGAAATGATGCTTCCCCCAGCTCCCATGCTCTGTCATGTCTTCCCTCTCTTGCCTCCTGGCTTTTGTCAAAGCTGTTTCATCTGCTAGTATCAGTTCTTTCTGTCTCTTCTCCAATAAACTAACTTCTATATCACATGTGTTCAGCTCTATGAAACATTTCCTGACTTTCACTCTTGTCAGTCATGGTTAGGTGGCCTTGTATAGCACCCACCATTTATTTTATACTGTTACTTATTGAGCTTTTGTGAAACTGATTATTCAGTTGACTCTACCTCAGCAGCAGGAACCTCTGTGTTATCTTACTGTGTCTTCTAGCCCAGCACAATGGCGAGCACACAACTGGCATTCAATAAATAGGGTTAAATATATCAACAAGTTTATGTTATTGGTCCAACATCATGACTTTCATGAAGCTATGAGACCGAAAATCTGGACTGAGATTGACCAGCTTCAGTGACTTTGCATTTAATTGGCAAACTATAGTGTTTCATTATTGCTTGGTTTTGGTGTTAGCTCAGTATTAGGTGAACATTTCCATTTATAAAGCTCTAACTTTCCTATATTCTTTATTTTAAATAATTATGCATGAAACCAGAATCAAGATTATCTTTGTCCTTTATGTATTCCTTCTTCATAATGCCTAAATGTTCTTTAGTATTATACACATGAGAAAATAATTTTCTATATCCTCATACTTCACATCAAGTATTTTTCCAAACTTGAAGTTTGAATATGCAATTATCACTGGGCCTAACAGTCCTGGGTGGTCTATGCATCATGCATTTACTTTTCTATGAGACAGGTAGTCTCTGAATTACACTACAAAGTGTTTTATGGTTTCAGTAGGACTTTTGCTTGCTAATATTCACAGCAACCCTTAGAAAAGATCATTATTCCTGAATTATAGCTGATGCCAATAGACATTTTTAACAACTAAAGTACAGTATTCTATCTTCAGTTCTTTTGATTAACAAAATACAATCTAACTTTTCATAATACTTATATATTATACCTTTACTAGTTACAAGGTCAGGAGGGGCGGTGGTGAGGAGATACCCCTCATCCAAGGTAAGGAGCAGTGGCTGTGCTTTGCT
>SJYA01001329.1:0-15186 GCA_006410615.1 Neotragus moschatus
GACAGAGGATGAGCTGGCTGGATGGCATCACCGACTCAATGGACATGAGTTTGAGTGAACTCTGGGAGGTAGTGATTGACAGAGAGGCCTGGCTTGCTGTGATTCATGGGGTCACAAAGAGTTGGACACGACAGAGCAACTGACCTAAACTGATGTATGTGACATCTCTTTATCCTTTATTCTATGGTGAAGATATCCATGAGAAGCTACTTAGAGATCATTTTAATGTCATGAGAGATCTTTGTTATAGTATTTGTATGAAAGATTGAAGATGTTTTTATTTTAGTGTTTAATATTTTATTATTAAAAGTTTTAGCCACTCTCATATATATAGGAGTGTACAATGGGACAAATTTAATTGTGACATTTCTAGGTCTTATATTTGGTAGGAACCCTCAGAATGTATCTGTTTGTTCCTTAAATGCTTCATGATAGCCCGATGGTAAAAGCGCAGCTGTGCCTTGGGATCTCCAGTCAACAAAAATCAGACTTAGTAACAACAGCAGACCAACTTCAACCAAATGAGGCTCTTCCAGCCTAATGGGGTCTGCACAAATAAGATTCTATAATTTCCTCTGAACAGTAGATTCGTTTCTACTTGTGAACTACAGTACTATGAGGACATTATTCTTTCTACTTGATATATGACACTACTGTCATTTAATTATCACATCTGCTTTTTAGTCATCAGGGAAGAAAGTAATTAATAATGGCTGCTGTAAGCAGTCTATATCTTATCTTTGGTTCAATAAGATTTTAAGTTCTGGAAAAGTAGCTAATATAGAGGATCAAATTTCCTGTGCTACCATATCACCTTAAAGATGAATTGTAGCCTGACTTGCATGTAATACTTTCTGGGTTGTGTTTTTCACAATAAGGCCTATGAAAAATTGGTGTATCCTGAAAGCTTCTCATGTGTCCAACAGTTTTAATGTAAAAAAGGGAGTTAAGCAATGACACATTTATGTGACAGATGTGAAATATGTGATTATTAGTATTAAATATTTAGTATTCACATTACATTTTTCATGCTTTTATCATCCCACTTGTCACAGATATGTTCTTCTTGAAATTAAAAAAAAAAATTAAATGCAAATTTCCAGAAAAAGTTTTAACTATTTTATCATCTTAAGCTTCCAGAAAAGTTGTAAAAATATATAGAACCCTCATATGCCTTCTTCTTAGTAGTGTAAGAATTTAGATGTTTTGTAAATATACACAGACATTATATTAACTTATTGAGGTAAAGGTTAATAGAGAGTTGCAGAAAAACATCTACTTTTGCTTTATTGACTACGCCAAAGCCTTTAACTGTGTAGATCACAACAAACTGGAAAATTCTTCAAAAGATGGAAATACCAGACCACCTGACCTGCTGCTTGAGAAATCTGTATGCAGATCAAGAAGAAACAGTTGGACATGGAAAAACAGACTGATTCCAAATCATAAAAGGAGTAAGTCAAGGCTGTATATTGTTACTCTGCTTATTTAACTTATATGCAGAGGACATTATGTGAAATGCCAGGCTAGATAAAGCANTTCTTCAAAAGATGGAAATACCAGACCACCTGACCTGCTGCTTGAGAAATCTGTATGCAGATCAAGAAGAAACAGTTGGACATGGAAAAACAGACTGATTCCAAATCATAAAAGGAGTAAGTCAAGGCTGTATATTGTTACTCTGCTTATTTAACTTATATGCAGAGGACATTATGTGAAATGCCAGGCTAGATAAAGCACAAATTGGAATCAAGATTTCTGGGAGAAATATCAATAACCTCAGATACACAGATGACAGAAAGTGAAAAAGAACTAAAGAGCCTCTTGATCAAAGTGAAAGACAGTGAAAAAGTTGGCTTAAAGCTCAACATTCAGAAAACGAAGATCATGGCATCCAGTCCCATCACTTCATGGAAAATAGATGGAGAAACAGTGGAAACAGTGTCAGACTTTATTTTTTGGGGCTCCAAAATCCCTTCAGATGGTGACTATACCATGAAATTAAAAAAGACGTTTGGTGTTTGGAAGAAAAGCTACCACCAACCTAGACAGCAAATTAAAAAGTTGAGACGTTACTTTGCCAACAAAGGTCTGTCTAGTCAAGGCAATGGTTTTTCTAGTAGTCATGTATGGATCTGAGAGTTGGATTATAAAGAAAGTTGAGTGCTGAAGAATTGATGCTTTTGAGCTGTGGTGTTGGAGAAGACTCTTGAGAGTTCCTTGGACGGCAAGGAGATCCAACCAGTCCATCCTAAAGGAGATCAGTCCTCTCATTGGAAGGACTGATGTTGAAGCTGAAGCTCCAATACTTTGGCCACCTGATGCAAAACGCTGACTCATTTGAAAAGACCCTGATGCTGTGAAAGATTAGGGATGGGAGAAAGGGACAACGGAGGATGAGATGGTTGGATGGTATCACCGACTCAGTGGACATGAGTTTGGGTGATCTCCGGGAGTTGGTGATGGACAGGGAAGGCCTGCTGTCCTGGGGTTCATGGGGTCACAAAGAGTTGGATATGACTGAGTGATCGAACTGAAAGCCAAAAAATTGATGCTTTTGAACAGTGGTGTTGGAGAAGACTCTTGAGAGTCCCTAGGACTGCAAGGAGATCCAACCAGTCCATTGTAAGGAAATCAGTCCTAAATAGTCATTGGAAGGGCTTATGCAGAAGCTGAAACTCCAATACTTTTGCCACCTGATGCAAAGAACTGACTCATTGGAAAAGGCCCTGATGCTTGGAAAAACTGAAGGCAGGAGGAGAAGAGGATGACACAGGATGAGATGATGGATGGCATCACCAACACGATGATGAATTTGAGTTGTTGATGAACATGGAAGCCTGGCATGCTGCAATCCATGGGGTCACAAAGTGTTGGCACAATTGAGTCAGTGAACCGACTGAAAGGTTAGCAGAACACAGTGTATTTTTTAAAATGTATTCATATATAATTTCCATGGACTTTTCTTGTGTGTCAATATTGCTTTGCATAATTTATCTCTAAAATAGAGATTGACCATTGCCTCCAAATTGAATAATTGAAATATAAAATTAATTTTAAAAATAGTAACAAGAAAAATCTGTGGGTAAGATGAAAGTAGTAATTTCTCATAATAAATGTACTGTTGGTTTGTTATGGAATCTGAATTCTACTGGTGAAGAAAAGTGCAGCAGACACTCTCAGTGCTCAGTCAATGTACCGTCAAATCCACCTACTATTTCAGTATCCCTCAGCCTGATTTCTGGTAATCAACGTGTACAGTATGGTCACTGTCACCCTTGGGTTGCTAGCAGATGCTTTGCCTATGAGCTTACCTGGTTAGAATTTGCTAAGATTTAACGTCCCTTTGGAGGCAGTGCTTAACCAGTGAATTACTGATGAATAGAAAACTGTTATTATTGCAGTTCCTTTGTTGCAGGATAATTTTGAGGCATGTATTTTATACTATTTCCAGCATTTTCCCTAAACGTTTCAGCTTCAGTCACTCATTGTAATAGTTGGCTCAATAACTCTCCCCTTACTAGCTGCCCCAAATTTATTGTTTTTAAATCACTTCCCGTCTTCTTACAGTGTTTCCTCCACCTTCCACACTGAAGATGTACTAATCCTTCTCTCAGGGTCTGTTTCTTGGGTGAGGAGAAGGGGATCAATCAAGATAATACATATCATAACAATTATTTTAAATCTGTGATGCAGACCTATAGCATATTCTGCTAAGTTAAAACAGTTGATTTTCTAGATTTCCTTGTATTATGCATATCTCTTTACTGAACAATAGATATTTCAGCAAGAATCCTCTTGAGGTCATTGTTATCCGAAATACCAAAAATTTCAAATAAAATTAGAAAATATTGAATCCTAATGACTTGTAGCTATTGACATTTTCTAGTTTAGTAGAAATGAACAGAAGGGATTCTGATGAATAAGAAACTGACATACAGTTCAATCTATTTATCACCTAACCAGACATCCATTGATGAGTTTACAGTAAATATAGTGCCTACCCAGTCCTTGGTGGCTTAGATGGTAAAGAATCAATTTGCAATGAAAGAGACCCAGGATCGATCCCTGGATTGGAAAGATCCCCTGGAGAAGGGAATGGCAACCCACTCCATTATTCTTTCCTAGAGAATCCCATGGACAAGAGAAGCCTGGCAGGCTATAGTCCATGAGGTCACAAATAGTCAGACACGACTGAGTGACTAACACTACTAAACTACTACCAATGGTATAGAATAACTTTACTCATTTTTTCTCATATGATGTATATATTTTTGTGATTTAAAAACCATGATGAAATTTTGTTTTTATAAATTTATTTAAAATATGTTTCTACCTGTGAACTTATGCTCATTAAACAGGTGTCAAGTACCAAAACTACTGAAGAAAACAGGGTTAGGGTACCAGTGCAACATTTTCATCCATACTTGTCAAATAATGAGAAAATCAGCTATGACTATTTAGGAATTTATAAACTGTCAAGTAGGTAGGAGTGCTGGTAATGAATGATGACAGGGATGATGAAAAATATTTGCATGTGTCTTTATAGCCCATTTGTCTTTTTTCAGTAACTAAATTGTGTTCAACTCTTTGCAACCCCATGGATTGCAGCACGCCGGGCTTCCCTGTCCTTCATCCTCCGTCTTCCCCTTCTCCTCCTGCCCTCAATCTTTTCTAGGATCAGGCTCTTTTCCAATAAGTCAGCTCTTGACATCAAGTGGCCAAAGTATTGGAGTTTCAGCTTCAGCATTAGTCCTTCCAATGAATATTCAGGTTGATTTCCTTTAGGATTGACTGGTTTGATCTCCTTGAGGTCCAAGGGACTCTCAAGAGTATTGTCTAGCACTACAGTTTTAAAACATCAGTTCTTCAGTGCTCAGCCTCCTTTATGGTCTAACTCTGACATCTGTACATGACTACTGGAGAAACCATAGCTTTGACTATACAGACCTCTGTCACCAAAGTGACGTCTCTGCTTTTTAATATGTTTTCTAGCTTCTACACATAGCTTTCCTTCCAAGGAGCAAGTGTTTTGGAAGGAAAGACACCTTCTCTTTGGCTCCACTATCATTGCTGTTTGGAGCCCAAGAAAATAAAATCTGTCCCTGTTTCCATTTTTTCCTCTTCTATTTCTCAAGATGTGATGGGATTGGATGCTATGATGTTAGTTTTTTGAAAGCTGAGTTTTAAGCCAGCTTTTTCAATCTGGAGAAGAGAATGGCAAACTACTCCAGTGTTATTGCCTTGAGACCCATGAATAGTATGAATAGGCAAAAATATATTAAGCCCATTTATCAATCCTCTAATTTTTTTTCCCCTTCTTGTAGGGGATCATTGTTTGGAGAAGCAAATGCATTTCTTGTGACATTTCATCATCAACTTCAACATTCAGTGTAGAGGGATTTTCTATCCACTTTAACTAAGAAATATGAGATCTTTAAATACATGTTGTCACTCCCTTCATATTCTCAACACAAATATTTTTTATAGTAAAAACATAATATTTGGTATAAAAGAAATTGTAAACTGGTTATGCACCTCTACCTTACTGATAGTTTATATTTTTTTATCATTCAACATATAAGAATTAGACTCTTATTTTCTATATTAGAAAACAACAATTTTCCCTTCCTTGACTTCTCACAAAATCCCAAGTGCTTCAGAATTATTTATAAATATATGAAGCTTGTGTAAAATAAACAAGATTCCATATATCCTGACCATAGTATAATCAAACTGTCAGCAGGCATAATGAACTTAACACCTATCTAATTAGAATATGTTCCTATATTGTCAAAGATGGAGAAGGGGGTTTTATAAAGTTCATTTTTCACATTCTTTAACATTCTATCCTATTTGTAAACAGGATATATTCTTAGTTGGTGATAAATGAGCTACTGGGATTTTTAAAATTCTACTGTCATACTTTCCTGAATATCTATTGCTTAATTTATGGTAACCTGCCATTCCTTATCTAACAGCTTTGCACTCAGTGTTTCACTTAATGGACTCCATTTAGCTGGAGAAATTTATGTTTCACATTATCATGGGCTTTGTTTCTCTGGTAAAATCAGCATCAAAATATCATAAAAGCAAAGAAGAAGAAGCAAAAATGAAAGGGAAAATGCACTTGCAGTTCTAAAAGAGATTACTGGCTTTGTTTTCCATTTCGTAATAAATAAAATGGCAAATATTTTCTTAACTTTGGAGGTAACCTTAGTATACTTTAAATAATGAAAGGGAAATGATTTATGAGAATGCATTTTATGCTATTACATTTGGACATGTATAAATGATGTGCAGAATTTCTATAATGCATCAATTTACCCATTTTATCTAAAGGTACAGTACCTTTGTCTTTTTGGCGGACTGTGTACTTCTACTGTTTTGTCTTAAGCCATACTCAGGACAATTCCTCAATTTTCATTAAAGTATAAGTGCAACATGAAAAATGTATATTTAAGTAAAACTTCAGAAATTAATATATAGCTATATTTCATGTAAATAGTTAATAAACATGCAAGAAAAATCAAGATTCTAGGCATATGAGATATTTTCCATAAATTATTTATCTACATGCTAATTTCACTTTCATAGCATTCATGATATTTCATATTACCCATTCTTAGCTTTGTTCTCCCAATAAGTTTTGTCCAACTCTATGTGACCCCATGTGGGTCATATGGACAGGGGTTCTTTTAAACATTGTCACCTAGTTTTAAGTTTGAATATAATTAGTTGTAGTTTAAATGATTCTTAAGATCAGTTGGTTAAGGTACCCTGGAGAAATGATCTCTTGGTTTTCCAACTAAATGAGCTTTAACATCCTTATCCAACAGTATTGGCTAGCTGAGTCTTATGTGAGAAAAACACATCTTTGTATGCATGATTCTGATTGCTCAAATAAGGATGACAGAGTTATGAATATTTTAGTTTTTCCCCTGAGTTAACAAGCTTGGCATTTTTTCAGAAGAGTTAGCTTTATTTAATATTTAATTACTTGTTTGCTCTGGGTCTTAGTTGAGGCATGTGAGATCTTTTAGCTGTAGCATATGGTAGATCTAGTTCCCTGACCAGGGATCAGACTTGATCCTCTGCATTGGGAGCACAGCATCATAGCCACTAGACCACCAGGGAAATCCCCAGAAGAGTTAGCTTTAAAAATAGAGTCACAAAACATGAATGCCCAACTTTTAACTTCACTTTTTTTTAAATTTATTTTTATTTTTTAGTTTGTTTTGCTTTACAATACTGTACTCATTTTGCCATACATTGACATAAATCAGCCATAAGTGTAATGTGCATGTTTTGTTTCACCTTTGTGTACTATTTTACTTATGAAATGAATTTTTGGAAATACTAATAATTTTCTGTGCAAAGATGGGCACAATAAAGGACAGAACTGGTATGGACTTAACAGAAGCAGAAGACTTTAGCAAGAGGTGGCAAGAATACATAGAAGAACTATACAAAAAAAGATCTTCCTGACCCAGATGACCACAATGATGTGATCACTCACCTAGAGCCAGATATCTTGGAATGTGAATTCAAGTGGGCCTTAAGAAGCATCATTATGAACAAAGCTAGTGGATGTGGTAGAATTCCAGTTAAGCTATTTCAAATCCTAAAAGATAATGCTGTGAAAGTGCTGCACTCAATATGCCAGCAAATTTGGAAAACCCAGCAGTGGCTACAGGACTGGAAAAGGTCAGTTTTCATTCCAACCCCATAGAAAGGCAATGCCAAAGAATGCTCAAACTACCACAAAATTTCACTCATCTCACATGCTAGTAAAGTAATGCTCAAAATTCTCCAAGCCAGGCTTCAACAGTATGTGAACCATGAACTTCCAGATGTTCAAGCTGGACTTAGAAAAGGAAGAGGAACCAGAGATCAAATTGCCAACATCCACTGGATCATTGAAAAAGCAAGAGAGTTCCAGAAAAATATCTACTGCTTTATTAACTATGCCAAAGCCTTTGACTGTGTGGATTACAACAAACTGTGGAAAATTTTTCAAAAGATGGGAATACCATCTTACCTGCCTCCTGAGGAATCTGTATGCAGGTCAAGAAGCAACAGTTAGAACTGGACACAGAACAGCAGATTGGTTTCAAATAGGGAAAGTTGTATGTCACAGTTATATCTTGTCACCCTGCTTATTTAACTTATATGCAGTGTATATCAAGTGAAATGAGGAGATGGAAGAAGCACAAGCTTGAATCAAGATTTCTGGGAGAGATATCAATCACCTCAGATATGCAGATGATACCACCCTTGTGGCAGAAAGTAGAGAACTAAAGAATCTCTCGTTGAAAGTAAAGAGGAGAGTTAAAACTCTGGCTTCAGACTCAACATTCAGAAAACTAAGATCACGACATCTGGTCCCATAACTTCACGGCAAATAGATAGGGAAACAATACAAACAGTGAGAGACAATGTCCTATTTCTTGGGCTGCAAAATCACTGCAGATGGTGACTGTAGCCATGAAATTAAAAGATGCTTGATCCTTGAAAGGAAAGCTATGACCAACCTAGACAGCATATTAAGAAGCAGAGATATTACTTTGCCAGTAATGGTCCATCTAGTCAAAGCTATGGTTTTTCCAGTAGTCATGTATGGATGTGGGAGTTGGACTATAAGGAAAATTGAGCACCGAAAATTTGATGCTTTTGAACTGTGGTGTTGGAGAAGACTCTTGAGAGTCCCTTGGACTGCAAGGAGATCCAAACAGTCCATTCTAAAGGAAATCAGTCCTGAATATTCAAGACTGATACTTAAGCTGAAACTCCAATACTTTGGCCACCTAATGCAAAGAAATGACTCATTGGAAAAGACCCTGATGTTGGGAAAGATTGAAGGCTGGAGGCGAAGGGGATGACAGAGGATGAGATGGTTGGATGGCATCACAAACTCGATGGACATGAGTTTGAGCAAGCTTCGAGAGCTGGTGATGGACAGGAAACCTGATGTACTGCAGTCTGTGGGGTAGCAAAAAGTTGGATATAATAGAGAGACTGAACTGAACAATTTTTTGGGTATAATACTCTTTTCAGTTCACTAAAGGTTTAGCAAGTTATTACTAGTCCACTCATATAATTTATAGTTCTTAGCTTTAATGTTTATAACCAACTATGTTGAAAGAGTTTGGATAATACTCTGAAGCTACCATCCAGTTAGGGATTCTTTCTCATTAGAGATTATTCAGAGATTAAATAGGAGATAAAATTTACTCAAATTGAAGAACAAAGGGATGAGTAATTTCACCTACATGGGAATTATCATTGAATCCAGATACTGTAATATAGCCTGTACTAATAGGAGCTAGAAAATTAAAGTGTTTGCTGGATTCATTCATTTCTTTTCTTGGCCTTTGTTATTTATCCATTCTTCTTTCTGCAAAAGGATTATAAAATTATAAATTTATTGCTTGAGATATTTTCTCACCACTAAATTTTCACCCACATGACTTTGGTTTAATGTGTTCTACTTAGGGATTTAACATCTACAATTAATTAACTGGAACTTCCGTGTCTTTTTTTCATAATTCACATTTGTTCAAAATAATCTAGTCAGATTCTGTCATTTTATAGATCTAATATCTCCTGTCCATTCATCTATTTTCTGGTCAGCCCAAGTCATGTAGTTGTAGGTAAACCTGGATTTGAGGAATATGTTTTATTTTTTAGGTGGGCATTATGGCTAAAGCCCTCAGCATGTTTTTATTTATTTATTTATTTTTGAACAGAGTAGGTTATAAATTGATTCACAAGTTCATAACATTGTAAAGAAATTATATCAGTTTGAAGTGAAAAGGTTAATGAGTATTCAATGAGAAGTCTTTGACAAACAGGAAGCAAGTGATACTTGTAGACTATGCCACTTTATATAGAAAAGTGGGCTTATAAAGAGTAGAAGCAAGAGCCCAGAGGACAGAATTAGGAGTCATGGAGAATTCAAAAAACATAGATGAATCCCAATCAAGGAAGTGCAAACGTGGTCCTGGCTGAATTTTAGAATTGCTATTGTCCAGTGCATACTATCTGCTTCTAGTTGGCCACATTATTTAAAAGAAATGTGTTATAAATGAATAGCATCTCCTCAAAATTCATGTTTAAGCCACAACCCCCAATCTGACTGTATTTGGAGATACAGCTTTAAAGAGGTAAGGCTAAATGAAGTCACAAGGTTGGAATCCTTGTAAGATGAGACCAGAGATGAGTGCTCACAGAGAAAAAGGCCATGTGAAGACACAAAGAAGAACCAGGAAAAGAGGTCTCACCAGAAACCAATCTTACTGGCAACTTGATCTTTGACTTCCAGCTTACAGAACTCTGAGACAGTGAAAGTTCTTTTTTGCTTAAACCTCCCAGTCTGTGGTGTGCTGTGATGGTAGCCCAAGCAGAATAATAAATGTTGATGGCTGTTATTCTATGCCTTTCACACAATTTCACATTGGTTGCAAGGTGATACATTCATTGCCTTTTTAGTTTTCTGGTGAAACAATACCTGAGGAGTCTCTTCCATAAGACCTGATACAGATCACAAGTATGTGAACTTTGGGCACATAGTTTTTGGTTTTGTTTTTAATTGGGGTATAGTTGCTTTACAGTGAAGTGTTAGTTTCTGCTATATGTCAAAGTGAATCAGCCATACACACACACACACATACATGTATATACACACACATATATGTCTCCCCAGTTTTTTAGATTTCTTTCCCATTTAGACCACCACAGAGCATTAAGTAGAGTTCCCTGAGATATACGGTAGGGTCTCAAAGTGATCAATTTTATACATAGTAGTGTACATATGTCAATCCCAATTCATCCCACCCCTTTTATTTGGCACACAGAGAATGAAAAGTCCATGTTTGTACCTTAGGTCTGTGTCTCTATTCTGACTTGCAAACATAATCATCTCTACCATTTTTCTAGATTCTACATATATGCACTAAACGATAAAATTTTTTTTTTCTTTCTGATTTACTTTACTCAGTAGGACAGTTTCTAGGTCCATCCACGTCTCTAAAAATGACCCAATTTCATTCCTTCTTATGGCTGAGTAAAATTCCATTGTATATATGTACCACATTTTTATCCATCTTCTGTCAATGGACATTCAGGTTGCTTTCAAATCTTGGGGACTGTAAATAGTGCTGCAGTGAACACTGGGGTGCATGTGTTTGGAGACATAGTTTTTGAACTGTTGTAATAAACTGAGACTGGTGATCTTAGGGGAAAGAATGAGGATGTTTTACATACAAAAATGATGTGATCTGTCTCCAAATAGCATAGTGTGACAGAATTCTTTTTTTTTTGACGGTGAAAAATCCTACTAGGCCCCATGCTTTTCTACAATGAGTCCTTCATCGTTCTCCTCTCAAGAGGTTGATCTTTATTATGTTTTCCTGTATCTGGAATAGCTTTGTTACTTATTTGTAACCAAGAGAATGTGAAATAAATGCTGTATTTTGTGGCTAGGTTGTAAGAAGGTGATGTAGTTTTCATCTTGTTTGCAGGCATACTTCCTCTTGGAGCCCTGAGCTGCCTTGGTAAAAAATTTATACAAAATGAGATACTGCTATTATATATTTTATTATCTAAAATGTAATTATTTATATATTATTCTTCATAGAGAAAAGGACATTTTCCTTATTAGTATGTTAAGAGTATTTATCATCAATGGTTTTAATAAAACATTACCCAGAGTATACTGAAATGATCTTTTAATCTGTTAATATATTTGATAATGTAAAAAAATTTTCACATTCCTGGGTAATCCAAGGCAAATTTTTTATTCCCTTTCATACATTAGAGTTATATCATATTATTTTTAATGGTGACATTTTAGGAGCTTGAAATAATTCTGCTGAAAAGTAGTTGCTGTGCTTTATTTACTAAGGAAATCTAATTTTAAAATAGTCATTCCTTAGCATTCAGGGGAGGATTGGTACCAGAACCCACTGAGAATATCAATATCCATGGATACTCAAGTCCCTTAGTCAACCTTCCCATTCAACTGTATATTATTGTTTTCAAGTTGATAGAAAAATAGGTGGTGCTAACTAAAGAAATGCTTCAATTTGGATCTTTTAAAGCCCATGCAATAGCTAAGCGAAATAATCCCTGAAATTGCATATTAACTACTGCAAGCAACAAATCGAAGAAACACACACATACTTGCATTCATGAGAACATAACTGTTTATGTCATTTAGAAAGAACTATATGGGCTCAATTTTCAAATAAAATATTCATTGATCATATGCTATAATAATGTTATTAATATAAAAGTCCTTCGAGAGGGCACTTATATTCCAATGTGAAGTAGAACACTGTAATATTATAAGCTGGTAAATATTTTGCTTTTCAATAAATACATGTTTCAATTACACATAATATGACAGAAGTTTTATCATTTTTTATAGCAAAACTCATTGTCAGTCTACTAACTGTTCTCCTTCAATATTGTATTGACTGTTCTGGCTTTTTTGCCTCTCTCTAAACTTTTGAATCAGTTTGATAATTTACACAAATGAGCATATTGAGATTTTGATTGCGATTGTATTGAATTTATAGATAAAGATGGGAAATTCTCACACTGTGACAATATCGAGTCTTCCTATCCATAAGCATGGAATATCTATCCATTTATTTAGTCTGTCTTTGTTTAATAGGGGTTTTGTAAGTTTCCTCATTTATACCTAAGTATTTAATGGAGGTATAAATGTAAATGGTTTTGTGTTTTAATTTTACTTTTTTATTGATAGTATATGGGAGCGCAGTTGATTTGTATAAGAAACTATATCCAGCAACCTCAGTATAATTGCTTATTAGTTTCAGGTGTGTGTTTCAATACTTAAATGTTTTCTGTGTATACAATTATGGCATCTTGAACAAAGCCACTTTTATATTTTCTTTCCCAGTGTGTATCCTTATATTCTCCTTCTCAATGGGTATCCTTATTGCATTAACTAGGGCTTCCAGTATAATACTGAAAAAGAGTAATGGGGAGGAACTTCCCTACCTTGTTCCTCATCTTAGTGGAAATGCTTCCAGTTCTCTCCCCATTGAATAGGATGTTAATATGTAATATTTTAAAGGTGTACAAATAAGAATTACATACTCTATAATGAAGAAAGATGGTATATAAGGGGAAAACGGTACACAAGAAGGGAGGCAGAGAAGACTGACCGATTATCCTATCTATAAAGCTAGCATTACTCTGTGTATAAAACACATGATATTAAACAGCCTAAAGGTAAACACAGGAAATATAATTGTATATACTTACCTTACAGAAATAAAAGAATGTATAGGAGAAAAAGAAGAACTCACTTTTTTCTCCTTTTCCCTTTTTTTTCTCGAAGAGAATCAATAGTTTTGATCCTTAAAGAAACAGAAAGCTAGAAAATAAGCTTATATAGTAACAATTATAAAGGTAACTACAGGACTCAAAACCTTTGCTGAATATTAGAAAATATATACATGTAAACAAGAAAATGAGAACAGAAATATATCATAGAATAATATGGGGCGAACCTGAATAAACATATATCAAAAAGTAAATATAAAATGAATGTAAAATGAGTTTATCCCCATTTAAAGAGAAAAAAAGATCACATTAGAAATTACAGCACAACTCTACATTTTATACTGAAACAAAATTCATGTAAAAACAGAATTCAGAAAATGTCAAAGGAAGAACAAAGTGAAACTGTACCTCCATTATTAATGTATAAAATTCTCTCATTTACTTTCAAATGTTGAATATTATCAGCTTTTACAAATTATATTCCAGTTTAAGAAGCTAGAAGGGATATGTTATTTCAGTTTTGCATGCACATATGTATTAATTTTATCAAATTTAACTTTGCACTTCTGTGAAGCATTCTTACTCTTCATCCATTTTTATGGCTCTATTTTAGAGGAGCTTTAGGTTTTACAGCAAAGCTCAAAGGGAGATAGATTTCCTGTGCACCCCTCACTCCTACACATTCAACTCTTCAGTTAATGTCACTCTCCAGAATGGCACTTTTTTTTTTTAACCAGTGATGAACCTAAATTGATGCATCATAACCAGGGTCCATAGTTTAAATACGGTTCACTCATAGTGCTGTACATTCTGTGGATATGGACAAAGGTATGACTACTCATATCCATTATTATAATACTGTACAAGAGTATTTTTACTGCTCTTGAAGTCCTCTGTGTCCTGCCAATTCATCTCTTCCCTATTCCTGGCAACCACTGATCTTTTTATTGTCTCCGTAGTTTTCTCTCTGTCCATTTAAACTAGGCATTTTAACTCATTGTATTGATCTCTAAGAGTACTTATGCGTGGCACACCCATGGTTAAACAATAGATATTTCTATAAATCAGGAAATGTGAAGGTCAATAACAGCCAGTTATTTCTATAAATGTATGATTCCCATTTTATACTAATGATTTACAATTGCAATTCTTCTCTGATTCTTTTAATTATGTTATAAAAACAATCTAAAATTGCATTGATAGCTGGCATGCCCCACCAAGTATACAAAAGAGTATCCAGAAAAATGTCTCTCTCTATATATAACTATTTTCTAAAATACACTCTTGGCCATCTTTAGTAGCTCTATACTCTCCAAGGTGTGTGTGTGTGTGTGTGTGTGTGTGTGTGTGTGTGTGTGTGTGTGTGCGCGCGCGCGCGTGTGTGTGTGTGTGCGCGCGCATGTGTGTGTGTGTGTGGGTGTTTCTTGAAACTACACTTTCATTCCAGAGATAGTAAGAGGATTTTGAGAATGAGTTATTCCATTGTAAAAAATAAAGGATGGCAAGTTATTGTCCTTGAGTTGATTTTTATCTTGGTTTACTTTTAATATTTGAAAAACAATTTNGTGTGTGGGTGTTTCTTGAAACTACACTTTCATTCCAGAGATAGTAAGAGGATTTTGAGAATGAGTTATTCCATTGTAAAAAATAAAGGATGGCAAGTTATTGTCCTTGAGTTGATTTTTATCTTGGTTTACTTTTAATATTTGAAAAACAATTTAAAAATCCAGAGGTATACCCTCAACTGTACATGTTTTTTTTTTTTTTTTTTTTTCGGTTTTGGCTTTCTTTATTTGTTTTTTACTTTTTTTTTTTAACACTTTTATTGAGTACATTCTATGTTTTGTGTACAATGCTATGCAAGGGGTA
>SJYA01001330.1:0-64803 GCA_006410615.1 Neotragus moschatus
GATGGTTCAGAGGATATGAACGTTTTAAAGCCACATTTTTTCCTAAATGCACATATGATTAATGATCAATACTAATCTCTTTGTAAAAAATGAGATAGGAAACATGTGACCAAATGACAAATGACTCTGCCTGTTTTATAATTTCTCTATGAAATGATAAAACAAGTACAATCCTGCTTATATATTTATGATGTGATATATACACATATTTGGCATTAAAGTATAGGCATACATTCTTCCCTGAACTTTTGTATATTATATGGCAGAATTGTGATTAAATTCTGAAATCTCCGCTACATTGTGGCAGTTATATCTATATGTAATTTAATGTTCCATAAAATAAGGAGCTGGGATACAGTTGAGATTCTGCATTTCAGTAATGTTTATATGAATATATACATATGTAAGGTAAAAATTTGCCCAGAGTTTAAAATTAATAGCATTATTAAGTAAATTTTTAAAATATTAAATGAGTGTATAGTGACTATGTTTTTCTCTACAAATTGCATTGATTATTTTGTCTAGGGAGAAATGATGAATTGAGTCATGAACTTTTATTTTAGTTTATTAATCAAAATATTAAAATACTTCCTGGGAGATCTGACAATCTAGAAAAATGTAGATTTTTTCTTAATTGCAAGTCACAGACTATTCANTTAAGTAAATTTTTAAAATATTAAATGAGTGTATAGTGACTATGTTTTTCTCTACAAATTGCATTGATTATTTTGTCTAGGGAGAAATGATGAATTGAATCATGAACTTTTAGTTTATTAATCAAAATATTAAAATACTTCCTGGGAGATCTGACAATCTAGAAAAATGTAGAATTTTTTCTTAATTGCAAGTCACAGACTATTAAAGGATAAAGATGAAAAAAAAATTCATGTGTATCCTGCAGTAGGGTAAACATGAAAAAAATTATTTTGTTGTTCTAATTCATAGTTTTTGATGATGTACATTTTCTGGAAATCTTCCTTTTTACACAAATCAAACAATTTTGTTCATCTTGACCTGTCTTGTAATTTTTGAGGCAGTGCTGGAAGGTGTTTATGTGATAGAGCTAATTTTCCCTGATGATTTGATTTCACATTGATTTCCTCCTTCAAAAGCTCCTTTTGTAACTTTTGCCTGAAACATAGAATTAGCAACTCATTACTTGTTTTCTTGTTCAGTGCTGGCTCTGGGCAAAATTGTTAGCTCTCAAAGAGGTGTCTGAGAGCCTCCTAACCTCTCCTTTCTATATACATTCTTGTAAGAAGTCTCTTCCTCGAATTCTCTGAAAATCTTTTCAGAAAATGATTTAGCATGAGTGTAAGTTATTATAAAATAATTATTTTCCTCCTTTAATGTACACTATTTTACATTCTGTTCTAATTTGTGGGTGAAAGCTTCTATTGCCTCAAATAAACAAATGCCCATATTTTTAAGTGGGAAGAATTCAATGATCCTCATATAAGATAGAGTTTACCTATTATTCCTTCTCCATAAGCCTAGATTTACAGATCAGTGTTTTTTAGATAGGAGTTTAAATGTAGGTTGCATAAGTCATCTATAAATAAGTTAATAAAGGGAAAAAAAATATTTCTGCCTTTGTATGCCCTGTAGCACCTAACACAATGTAGGTATCTATCAGGATCCCAATAGAAACATACAGATGGACAAAAAGGATATAGATATATAATATCTTATTGCAATGGATTAAGCTTATCTACATAAGTATATCTTCTGATTTGGATAAATATAATTCTAGATACCTCTCTGTGTTTGTAAGTCGACAAAAGTACAGGTTGATATTTGGAAGAAATAATTTTATAGAATTTTAACATGGCATAGTAATTGAGCTTTTACATAATATATGGTATTAGTTTTATTTGTATTCAGTTTGAACAGGAAAAAGAATCTGAATTGAAAAAGATCATTGCACTTCATATAATTTTCACCAAACATAGCTGTTTTAAAAAAAGATATTCTACCATTCTTCCCATCTATATCTTTACTCAAAGCTAGGAGAGTTCATGAATACTTCAACCAGTAGTGTATGTTGTATTACTTCTGGGATTAGGTCACAAAAGGCCAAACAGCTTCCACCTGATTTACTTGGAACTCTCACTCTGGGGACAATTGGCTGTCATGTACAAAGCCCCTTTATCTTAAGGCAACATGCTAGTCAACAGACCAGCTAAGCACAGCCTTCTATCCATCTCCAGACATATGACCTCTTGGTTTGTTCAGACCAGTCCATTCAACAGCTGGGTACCCAGGAGGGATTTTAGCTCCGGACATGAGGAACAGAATAATCTCACAGCTCAACTCCGTCCAAATTTATGATCTACAAAATCTGTGAGATAAATTAGAATGGCTGTGGTTTTCAGCCATTAAGTTTGTGGCAGTTTTTTTTTTCTTTTTTAAAACAATGATACATGTTTATTACATACATAGGAAACATCTTTCAAAACTGTAAAGCTCAATGAGTTTCAAAATACTGTGATATAAAAACCTTTGTGCCAAACCAAGGAATGTATAAGCATGTGTAAGGTGGACCCAGATAATATGAAGTTCAAAACAAAAGATAAGCCAAAGACTCTGAGAAGAATATCTTTTAATTAATTTATTTAATTGGAGGCTAATTACTTTAGAATACTGTTGTGGTTTTTGCAATACACTGACATGACTCAGCCATGGGTGTAATTGTGTCCCCCATCCTGATCCCCCCTCCCACCTCCCTCCCACCCCATCCATCAGGGTTGTCCCAGTGCCCTGGCTTTGAGTGAGAAGAATATTTTGAAGCATAATACAACTCTTTGCTGTAGATGATGTGATAAAGATGCTGAATAATTTTAATCAAAATAAGGGATATTATATTACTATATATTTATAAAGTTTATAATTCACCACCTTCCTGACCTTATTCCCTTTATCTTCTCAGTTTTCTTAGGTTTATTTAGTCTTTCTAAGGAAAAGTTTTAATAAAGGTGGACTAGATTACTTTCTTCATAGGACAAAAATCTACTGTTTCTTTTCAGACTTTTCTGAAATGAATAATATCTGTATATATACACACATATATACAAAATATATGTACTAATAAAATGAATGTTAATTTTCTTTCTAAGTATTTTATTTAGAAGACCTTACTTTATCCCCAAGTCAACAGAAAAGGTTGAAAAACTGACATGTTGTTAATTACAAATACAGCATGAAAAATGCAGTATTTTGGGGCAATAAACCACCTGTTTTAATAAACTTTTGTGAGAACTTTGAAGCCGTAAATTTAATTCATTCAGTTTGTGGGAAATGACCAGAAAAGGTTAGTTTTTCTTATCAAATCTGTCAGTCAAATCATCTGGTTAGAAATGAAAGACTGACTTTGGTTTTCAGTTCAAATTAGCATGTTGATAAGCATCCTACTCACACCCCCACCTCATCTTCTGAACTCTAAGAGGAGTGGCTCAGGCACCTCTGCCTGCGCTGTTTCTTAGGATGATCTGTTTGTTTTTGTTTCAAATGACTTCACCCTTCGATGTCATTCATTCTTTGACAATAAAGGGATGAAAAAGTTAAATTTTTCAGAATACTCCTCTGATAAGTACCTGGATGTTTTTACAGCTTGAGGCAATGTATTCATCTAAGATTCAGAAGGGTTTTAGTTAGTAACTGCGTTCTTTTGTAGCAGTGGGAGAAGGCAGCTTGTGAAAAGTAAGATGAAAAAGAGAGCTAGTCTGAGAGCTACATGAAATGTTGGCACATTCTCAAGTATATCTGTTTTAAAAATGGAATATATTTGTAAGGTGAACATCAATATGTTATTTCTTTAAAACTCCCACCCTTACCTACTGCTCCTGTGAAAATCCAGATGTAAATCCAGCTTTCTAAATATCTTAAAGAACATGAATTTAGATAAGAAACACTCTAGGTTTTAGTGATTTAATATAGTACTTAATGGCATGCAGCTAGTAACATTTACTTTCATTATTTTATTTATATTAATATTTTTACTTTTATTAGCAGTATCACTTACTATTTACACTTTATGCCAAAATCCATTAAGATCATTTTTATTTATTCATTATTAGCTCCATCATTGTGGGAATGAATAATTTGGAAATGCTTATGAATTTCTAGACCATAGAGGGTTACTGTCATCAATTTGCCTATAATAATACAAACCATCAGTAACATCTTTTTTGCTTTATCTACATTACTTAGTTTGTTGCTATAAAAATTAATAAAAAAAAAGATTGTATGATTTTCTTCAAAATACTACCATGATTTTTTAAACTACACCATGTCAATTTCTTTGGAATACATTTTCATTTCCTTAAGGTTATATGACCAGGCTCAACTTTATTATGCAGTAATATCTTATTTATTCTTCATATTTCCACTGTAATTTTCTCTCCTGGCTCATACACATCTCATCATCTAGGCCACGTTCATTGCCATTTTAGTTCTACATTTAGTTACGTGCCCTAAGAAACTGTCAGTTTTGTTCATTACTATCAGTTAAGTTCAGTCGTTCAGTCGTATCCGACTCTTTGCGACCCCATGAATCGCAGCACGCCAGGCCTCCCTGTCCATCACCAACTCCCGGAGTTCACTCAGACTCACATCCATCGAGTTGGTGATGCCATCCAGCCATCTCATCCTCTGTTGTCCCATTTTCCTTCTGCCCCCAATCCCTCCAAGCATCAGAGTCTTTTCCAATGAGTCAGCTCTTCGCGTGAGGTGGTCAAAGTACTGGAGTTTCAACTTTAGCATCATTCCTTCCAAAGAAATCCCAGGACTGATCTCCTTTAGAATAGACTGGTTGGATCTCCTTGCAGTCCATGGGAGTCTCAAGAGTCTTGTCCAACACCACAGTTCAAAAGCATCAATTCTTTGGTGCTCAGCTTTCTTCACAGTCCAACTCTCACATCCATACATGACTACTGGAAAAACCATAGCCTTGACTAGAAGGACCTTTGCTGGCAAAGTAATGCTCTATAGCCCTAGCAATTCACCTACTGTCTGATTTTTTGATGTTTTTCAAAAAATGTTTTGATGAATAAACTAATAAATTTATAGAAGTTTTGCATACATTTATCTTTTCTTAATATAATTGAGCTTGCCATTTACTTTCCATTTTTTAAAAAAAATTTTCATTGGAGGAATATAAATTTTCAGTTCTTAAAAGTTAAAACCATATTACTTTGATCCAGGAAGCAAAATATGTCCGATGGCATATTGACCAGGCTAAAGTTAAAGAATTTGCAACAATATTAAAGTCTCAGAACATTTAAAAAGAGCAATAATATCATAATCTTAATAATAATCATAAAATAAACCTAATAAACACAATAACTGTGGTATTTCATCTTTAAAGGTTTGACATTTATTTCACAAATTTATTGGTTTAGCGATCCTGATCAAAATTATGCAGATTTTTCTGTTTAAGCATTCCTTTAGTAAGTTATTTTTTATTTTATGGTATCTTTCAGTGTCTTTTGCTATTACTCTTATATACATATATATAATTTTGGCACTAAAGGGATCCATATTGAATTGGAAAACTATCACCAACATTTTTTGCAATGAGGTATATAATAGAAACCTGTTTGTCTTATTGAAGATTTAGCTTTCATTCTATTCTATTATTACTGTCATTTGAATTCTATCTTTTTCAAGTGACAGTATCATTTATAAATTCTATTCATCTTTTCAAGAATCAGTTTCTTCAGTATTGCTTAATATCATCATATGCATATTTTTCTCTCAGATTTTTAAATTATTTCATTTGGAATTCTTTTTACATAGCTTTACATTTTTGAGCAACTCTACTACCACTGGACAACTTAATTACATTTATGAGCTTATGACTATTTTTACAACTTACCTTATTAGAATAATCACTGGGAAACATTTTAATCAGCCAATAACAAATTTATTTCATTACAATTATAATATTGCTAACCTCACTCCAGTACTCTTGCCTGGAAAATCCCATGGACAGAGGAGCCTGGTAGGCTGCAGTCCATGGGGTCGGGAAGAGTTGGACAGGACTGAGCGACTTCACTTTCACTTTTCACTTTCATGCATTGGAGAAGGAAATGGCAACTCACTCCAGTGTTCTTGCCTGGAGAATCCCAGGGACAGGGGAGCCTGCTGGGCTGCTGTCTATGGGGTCGCACAGAGTCGGACACGACTGAAGCGACGTAGCAGCAGCAGCAGCAACCTATATTTAATGTACCTGAAAAGCCCATTCCCTGTTTATTTGATATGTCTGCTATAATTAATTCTAACAAGTAATTATCAGGGTAAACATGCCGATTTCTATCTAACAGTAAACAAATCCTTTGTTGTCCCTGATAGGTCTTTTTAGTGGAGCATCTTGAAAGTTACTCCATCTTTTTTGACATGGGTTGATCCAGACTGACTTTCTAATAATGATCTAATAATTTATGACTATCTGCCTCCAAGTTAGAGGACTATAATTCTATTTCACAAGCACATCTATATAGTTCAAGGAGATGGCAGTGCCAGAAGGCAAGAAAAAAAGAGCACCTTCTCTGATCCTACAATCATAAAAGCAATCAATTTCATTGTAGTCTGTGTGTTTTTTTTTTTCAATCAGAAGACTGAGGTAAAATCTTGATAGTAAATTGCTATGTTATTGAACTGATGGTTTTTGGTCAAACTTCCTTGTAAAATACCTTTAGCAACTGTTTTCTGTGCATATATTTATGTGCTTACATTTATTAAATTAATTATTAAGATAAATTGAAGGCACATGAAGAAGCCATCTAAACTCCAGCACTTTTCCAGGACTAGAAGAGTTAGATGAAGTTGAGACAAAAAATTTCATTGTGCAGTGCAATCCTTTCATGCAAATAAAGTCCCTAAGAGCTATATTAAAAGATGTCTCATTAAGAATGAAATAATAATTGCCTAATTTTCAAGATTAGGTTCTACTGTCTGCTTTCCTAATTATTGTGTTTTCTAATTTTGAATAAATATTCTAAAGAACAACTAAAGAAAATATTTAGCCGTGTGTGTGTGTGTGTGTGTGTGTATGTGTGTGTGTGTGTGAATGGCAGTGAGTGAGTATTGTCTTGATAACCTTAGGAGAACAGCTATAAGATTCTACATATATTATCTTCAAAATTTTCCCCAGTCATGTTTAGTCTCAAGTAAGATTACACTTATATTGGATAATTTGACCTATTGCTTCCCTTTTTCTCCTAAATAGCCATTATTTTTACCCTGTTTGCCTTTTGATTTAATGAGTAAAATCCAGTCCTAACTATTCTGAAGGGGGAGAAACTACTGATGATCTTTAGAGCATTAATCTCACTCATATTAATTCATATTATTGATAACATCACATCCTTTTCAATTGTTCATGACTCTCCTGCCTTTCTTTCTGGAAATATATAAATGACCCCAGAATGTAAACCTTCAGTCTGAACCTGAATTGACTATGAGCCTCTCTGGAATTTAAGTTCATTATTCTTTCTAGAAACTCTATCTGCACCCTTTTTGAATGATATTTGAGCTATCTTTTATTCCTGCTGCTGCTAAGTCGCTTCAGTCGTGTCTGACTCTGTGCGACCCCATAGATGGCAGCCCACCAGGCTCCCCCTTCCCTGGGATTCTCCAGGCAAGAACGCTGGAGTGGGTTGCCATTTCCTTCTCCAATGCATGGAAGTGAAAAGTGAAAGTGAAGTCGCTCAGTCGTGTCCGACTCTTAGTGACCCCAGGGACTGTAGTCCACTAGGCTACCCCGTCCATGGGGTTTTCCAGGCAAGAGTACTGGAGTGGGATGCCATTGCCTTCTCCATCTATTATTCCTGGTTAGTTGCTATTAGAAAAAAAAGCAATGTTGTTGTTTTCTTAATTTTTGCTTAAGCATATTGATAGCAGTTGGCACACATTTATTGATTAAAACAACTATTTCCTATTTCAGAGACACTGAATGGTGCACTGAATCAAAGCATATTTAGGGTCATTATAAAAATTATTTTTAAAGCTTTCAGTAAGTGGTATTCTATTCATAAGCAACTTATTAACTGTCTTTTTATTATACTAATTTTTATACATGTCAAAGGTTTTCAAACTAATTTTGTCTTACAGTTACTATTTTTTAAAACTTTTACTTAGCTGAGCTTTACATAACAACGACAACTTAACTGATCTACTCAATGAAATGCCAAACAGAAATCCATTTTAAAAGTCTTATCATATTGGTGCTACTTTACTACAAATTGATAAGCAGCTTTTCTTTTACCTTTTAGTCTTTTGTGAACCAAAAATATGTTACTTCCTAAATATTAAATCTATATTAGTAATAATTGATTTGTTTTTCTGAAAATATAATGTTAAATTTTTACAAATAATCATACTTATAATTTTAATTTGTAATTTGTTATTTGAAAAACAATGTTTCTGTATTTGGAAATACAGATTATCTTAACTAGAGAATAATCAGTACTTTTCTATAAATGATTCATTATTTATAAATATGTATTAATCACCTACTATATGTGTGTCATGAGAGGTGAATAATATACAGGTTTAATTTTACATTCTCTGAAAATATACCTCTGCCTATCAGCCTCTTAATTAGTAAAGTAACTGTCCTACCTTGGGGTAAGTTAATAAAAGTGGTATTTTAGTTCTCATGAGCAAATGGAGATAAAAATTATAGACTCATCATTGTATTGGTGGACTAAATGGTCTAGAATAATGTATACAACATAGCCTTTATTATTATTATTATTATTATTATTACATTTGCCTGTAGTAGAATGCTAAAAAGGTAGAAAAGGTACTTGATGTCACAAACTTTACAGTTTATTTCAGGACACAGATTAAAAATTCAAACATTAAATTAGTACATATGAGAAGTATAGAGAATAAAAAGAATAGGAAGTTGTAAGGAAAAAAAAATTACAATGAATCAGTTCAGTCATTCAGTCGTGTACGACTCTTTGCAACCCCATGGATGCAGCACGCCAGGCTTCCCTGTCCATCACCAACTCCTGGAGCTTACTCGGACTCATGTCCATTGAGTCGGTGATGCCATCCAACCATCTCATCCTGTTGTCCTCTTCTCCTCCTGCCTTTAATCTTTCCCAGCATCAGGGTCTTTTCAAATGAGTCAGTTCTTCCCATCAGGTTGTCAAAGTATTGGAGTTTCAGCTTCAACATCAGTCCTTACAATGAATACTCAAGACTGATTTAATTTAAGATTGACTGGTTGGATCTCCCTGCAGTCAAGGGACTCTCAAGAGTCTTCTCAAACACATTTCAAAAGCATCAGTTCTTTGGCACTCAGCCTTCTTTATAGTCCAACTAACTGTTACATCCCTACATGACTACTGGAAAAACCATAGCTTTGACTAGACAGACCTTTGTTGGTAAAGTAATATCTCTGCTTTTTAATATGCTGTCTAGGTTGGTCATAGCTTTTCTTCCAAAGAGCAAGTGTCTTTTAATTTCATTGCTACAGTCACCATCTGCAGTGATTTTTGTGCCCCCCCCCAATAAAGTCTCTCACTGTTTCCATTATTTCCCCATCTATTTGTCATGAAGTGAGGACCAGATGTCATGATCTTAGTTTTCTGAATGTTGAGTTTTAAGCCAGCTTTTCACTCTCCTCTTTCACTTTCATCAAGAGGCCCTTTAATTCTTCTTCACTTTCTCCCATAAGGATGGTCTCATCTACATATTTGAGGTTATTGCTGTTTCTCCCAGAAAACCTGATTCCAGCAGGTGCTTCATCCAGCCCAGCATTTCTCATGATGTACTCTGCATATAAGTTGAATAAGCAGGGTGACAATATACAGCCTAATGTACTCCTTTCCTGATTTGGAACCAGTCTGTTGCTCCATGTCCGGTTCAAACTCTTGATTTCTTGACTTGCATACAGATTTCTTAGGAGGCAAGTTAGGTGGTCCGATATTCCCATCTCTTTCAGAATTTTCCACAGTTTATTGTGATCTACACTGTCAAAGGCTTTATGAATAGGAACCTGAATAAGTTGCAAACTTCCCCTGGATGGCACAGTTTTTTAGAAGTAAAATTCATCACTTACTTGGCTCACTGTAAGTTGTACACCACAGAATAAGACTGGGGAAGGAGCTTTAGAAACAGAAAAAGATTATCTATGAAGACGTTAGCAACTGAACTGGATATTGTGGGTTGTCAGGTTTTATAGTTGCTGGAAAATTATCAGTTGAGGAAAAGGAACTCCAGGCAAAGGGACCAGAGTGAAGCAAAGACATATAGAAGATGTGTGCTGTGCTTAGTCGCTCAGTCGTGTCCTATTCTTTGAGACCCCAGTACACCAATGAAAAAAATCTCATGTAATGAGCCTATTATCAATTTATTTAATTCTAATGTAAGAATGAATTTTTCTATTAAGTGATCTTCATTTCCTGAATAAAATAAGTCTTGGTCAGTGAGTCAGTTCAGTTGTTTAGTTGTATCTGACTCTTTGCGATCCCATGAATCATAGCATGCCAGGCCTCCCTGTCCATCACCAGCTCCCAGAGTCCATTCAAACTCATGTCCATCAAGTTGATGATGCCATCCAGCCATCTCATCCTCTATCGTCCCCTTCTCCTCCTGCCCCCAATCCCTCCCAGCAGCAGAGTCTTTTCCAATGAGTCAACACTTCGCATGAGGTGGCCAAAGTACTGGAGTTTCAGCTTCAGCATCAGTCCTTCCAAAGAACACCCAGGGCTGATCTCCTTCAGAATGGACTGGTTGGATCTACTTGTAGTCCAAGGACTCTCAAGAGTCTTCTCCAACACCACAGTTCAAAAGCATCAATTGTTTGGCACTCAGCCTTCTTCACAGTCCAACTCTCACATCCATCCATGACTACTGGAAAAACCATAGCCTTGACTAGACGGACCTTAGGCAGTAAAGTAATGTCTCTGCTTTTGAATATGCTATCTAGGTTGCTCATAACTTTCCTTCCAAGGAGTAAGTGTCTTTTAATTTCATGGCTGCAATCACCATCTGCAGTGATTTTGGAGCCCCCCAAAATAAAATCTGACACTGTTTCCCCATCTATTTCCTATTAATTTTATTTTATATAATTTAAATATTTATAGAAAATAATAATTCTCATAAAGATACAAAATTAGTTAGCTCTGGGTGAGTTCTGGGCTTGCAAGGCTTAGGGAAGATCCTGAATCCCTCCCAGGTGCACTAAGTATAAAGATGACTCTGTGTACTTTCTCAAGTCCTTCCACCTATTACTTCAGTTTTCTTCTAGACTATAATTTGAGTATGGAATTACCCAATCCTTTCCCACTGGGAATTTATAATTATGCACCAGTTTGCCTGTGAGTGTTCAGGAGACACAGAAAGGAGCACTTAAATTTCTTGCAAAAAGTCATTTGAATGCCAAAATCTTACTCTCAGAAACTGGTGTGCTACAAGTCTTATTTTTTCTATGACCTTTGAAGTGAAACAGAAAATCATTGGAAAATTCTTGAGAAAGTCTGAACTAGGGAACCAGAAATCAGAACAGTCTTGAAATATTAATGACAAATACTAAATTGTGGTCTCTTAATAAAAGCTTTACAAATACAACAGAACTGTTCCAGAAAACACATATATCTCATGTTAGGCTTCCCTGATGGGGAGGGAGGAGGGAGGGGGTTCAGGATGGGGAACATGTGTATACCTGTGGCAGATTCATGTTGATGTATGGCAAAACCAATACAATATTGTAAAGTTATCAGCCTCCAATTAAAATAAATAAATTTATATTTAAAAAAAAGAAAAAAAAAAGAATCTGCCTGTAATGAAGGAGACCCTGGTTCAATTCCTGGGTTGGGAAGATCCACTGGAGAAGAGATAGGTTACCCACTCCTGTATTCTTAGGCTTTTCTTATGACGCAGCTGGAAAAGAATCCACCTGCAATTCTAAAGACCTAGGTTCAGTCCCTGGGTTTGGAAGATCCACTGGATAAGGGAAAGACGGCTGCTGCTGCTGCTAAGTCACTTCAGTCGTTTCCGACTCTGTGCAACCCCAGAGATGGCAGCCCACCAGGCTCCCCCATCCCTGGGATTCTCCAGGCAAGAACACTGCGTGAAAGTGAAAAGTGAAAGTGAAGTCTCTCAGTCGTGTCTGACTCTTAACGACCCCATGGACTGCAGCCTACCAGGCTCCTCCGTCCATGGGATTTTCCAGGCAAGAGTACTGGAGTGGGGTGCCATTGCCCACTCTGGTATTCTAGCCTAGGGAATTCCATGAACTATATAGTCCATGGGATTGCAAATAGTCAGACACAACTGAGCAGCTTTTACTTCACTTTGCTTCACTTCTCATGTTAAGATTTGGCAACTGGCTTCTCAGTGGCAAATATTCAGTCAGTTTAAATGAAANTTGTGATCTACACTGTCAAAGGCTTTATGAATAGGAACCTGAATAAGTTGCAAACTTCCCCTGGATGGCACAGTTTTTTAGAAGTAAAATTCATCACTTACTTGGCTCACTGTAAGTTGTACACCACAGAATAAGACTGGGGAAGGAGCTTTAGAAACAGAAAAAGATTATCTATGAAGACGTTAGCAACTGAACTGGATATTGTGGGTTGTCAGGTTTTATAGTTGCTGGAAAATTATCAGTTGAGGAAAAGGAACTCCAGGCAAAGGGACCAGAGTGAAGCAAAGACATATAGAAGATGTGTGCTGTGCTTAGTCGCTCAGTCGTGTCCTATTCTTTGAGACCCCAGTACACCAATGAAAAAAATCTCATGTAATGAGCCTATTATCAATTTATTTAATTCTAATGTAAGAATGAATTTTTCTATTAAGTGATCTTCATTTCCTGAATAAAATAAGTCTTGGTCAGTGAGTCAGTTCAGTTGTTTAGTTGTATCTGACTCTTTGCGATCCCATGAATCATAGCACGCCAGGCCTCCCTGTCCATCACCAGCTCCCAGAGTCCATTCAAACTCATGTCCATCAAGTTGATGATGCCATCCAGCCATCTCATCCTCTATCGTCCCCTTCTCCTCCTGCCCCCAATCCCTCCCAGCAGCAGAGTCTTTTCCAATGAGTCAACACTTCGCATGAGGTGGCCAAAGTACTGGAGTTTCAGCTTCAGCATCAGTCCTTCCAAAGAACACCCAGGGCTGATCTCCTTCAGAATGGACTGGTTGGATCTACTTGTAGTCCAAGGACTCTCAAGAGTCTTCTCCAACACCACAGTTCAAAAGCATCAATTGTTTGGCACTCAGCCTTCTTCACAGTCCAACTCTCACATCCATCCATGACTACTGGAAAAACCATAGCCTTGACTAGACGGACCTTAGGCAGTAAAGTAATGTCTCTGCTTTTGAATATGCTATCTAGGTTGCTCATAACTTTCCTTCCAAGGAGTAAGTGTCTTTTAATTTCATGGCTGCAATCACCATCTGCAGTGATTTTGGAGCCCCCCAAAATAAAATCTGACACTGTTTCCCCATCTATTTCCTATTAATTTTATTTTATATAATTTAAATATTTATAGAAAATAATAATTCTCATAAAGATACAAAATTAGTTAGCTCTGGGTGAGTTCTGGGCTTGCAAGGCTTAGGGAAGATCCTGAATCCCTCCCAGGTGCACTAAGTATAAAGATGACTCTGTGTACTTTCTCAAGTCCTTCCACCTATTACTTCAGTTTTCTTCTAGACTATAATTTGAGTATGGAATTACCCAATCCTTTCCCACTGGGAATTTATAATTATGCACCAGTTTGCCTGTGAGTGTTCAGGAGACACAGAAAGGAGCACTTAAATTTCTTGCAAAAAGTCATTTGAATGCCAAAATCTTACTCTCAGAAACTGGTGTGCTACAAGTCTTATTTTTTCTATGACCTTTGAAGTGAAACAGAAAATCATTGGAAAATTCTTGAGAAAGTCTGAACTAGGGAACCAGAAATCAGAACAGTCTTGAAATATTAATGACAAATACTAAATTGTGGTCTCTTAATAAAAGCTTTACAAATACAACAGAACTGTTCCAGAAAACACATATATCTCATGTTAGGCTTCCCTGATGGGGAGGGAGGAGGGAGGGGGTTCAGGATGGGGAACATGTGTATACCTGTGGCAGATTCATGTTGATGTATGGCAAAACCAATACAATATTGTAAAGTTATCAGCCTCCAATTAAAATAAATAAATTTATATTTAAAAAAAAGAAAAAAAAAAAGAATCTGCCTGTAATGAAGGAGACCCTGGTTCAATTCCTGGGTTGGGAAGATCCACTGGAGAAGAGATAGGTTACCCACTCCTGTATTAGGCTTTTCTTATGACGCAGCTGGAAAAGAATCCACCTGCAATTCTAAAGACCTAGGTTCAGTCCCTGGGTTTGGAAGATCCACTGGATAAGGGAAAGACGGCTGCTGCTGCTGCTAAGTCACTTCAGTCGTTTCCGACTCTGTGCAACCCCAGAGATGGCAGCCCACCAGGCTCCCCCATCCCTGGGATTCTCCAGGCAAGAACACTGCGTGAAAGTGAAAAGTGAAAGTGAAGTCTCTCAGTCGTGTCTGACTCTTAACGACCCCATGGACTGCAGCCTACCAGGCTCCTCCGTCCATGGGATTTTCCAGGCAAGAGTACTGGAGTGGGGTGCCATTGCCCACTCTGGTATTCTAGCCTAGGGAATTCCATGAACTATATAGTCCATGGGATTGCAAATAGTCAGACACAACTGAGCAGCTTTTACTTCACTTTGCTTCACTTCTCATGTTAAGATTTGGCAACTGGCTTCTCAGTGGCAAATATTCAGTCAGTTTAAATGAAAGTTGAAATAGTTATCTTTGGAAAATACCCTTTAAGGTAACGTTCTTGAGATCCATCCATCAGATCATATTGCACTGGAGTATATTCTGTACCTTGATTAAAAAATATGATTGTATAGTTTACGGTGATTGGTGTAATAATAATGATAAAGATACATTGTAAGCAATATTTAAAAAGATAAACTGTCTTCTTTAAGCCTGTGTACTTGGCTAGAACTTTCTCAGACCCTTGGGCTATGCAGGAAAGTTACAGGACACAGCCTGTGGCTTAGGACATAGATTCTGCCTAGGATTTACTTAGGGATCAAGGGTCACTTTCCCAAGGGAGCTGATGTGCTTTATCTGGGAGGGAACTGACCCTGAAAATCTCCAGAGAGGAAGGGGAGAAGATAAGTGTATTTGTCTCTCAGGAACAGACAGAAAAGAGGAATACTGGGAAATATGTTGGTAGAGAAAAAACTGTAGCACTCATCACTAGAACTGCTGAATTAAAATCTTAATCTAATTTGCTGATTTATGATAGTTTACCTGAATTACTTTTGTTATTTGTTAATTAAACTGTCAATAATCTGAAAATTTTAGGGCACTTGATATTTTTCTTAGAGTTTATTTAAAACATATTTCTGTTTAGTATAAACATTTTCCTTATAAATAAAGCAGAGAAACAATTTATGAGAGGCAATATTAAATTGACTTTAAAAAGAATATTTTTATGAGCCAATTAGTTAATGGTAAATGTTTTTCCATTCAGTCTGTCATATATTGCTTAACACTATGGAGAAAAGTGTTCTTGTCTGAGGTACAAATCCCATGACTTTGAACTAACATAAACAAATAGGCGAATTTATTGGAAAGCAAGAGTATCATGTCTTCAGGAGAAGCAAAAGTGAAAGAGATTAGATATTAAGTAAAGTCCAAATATAAAGTTTTCCCCAGAGTTTCACTTTCTTGTTATTCATTTATTTATTAATAATAAATATTTCCTTTCCTTATTTATTCAGTACCCAAATTGTGAACTCCTCTGTCAAGGAGAAAATAGCTCCCCTCAAAGTGTGTGTCGGTTACTCTGAGAGTATCACTGGAGTTCTGAGGTTTAACTATCAACCAGACTGTGCATGGCTGCAGGCATACTTTTGCACTCTCGCTCCAGCTTTTTGGAGGCCATACAGAAGGAGAGCTGCCTCTGTTTCCATCCTGTGCAGTTCTTTGGACTGGATGCATGACAGCTTTGCTTGTACTCAGAGTTTATCAGACCTCTTAGGAATCACTTCTCAGCATCAGTAATTGTCCAGAATTTTATATTTCTCAAGAAATTTTTACCTTTTCATTTGCTAGGTTCCAAGCTAGAACACAGTATAGTTATTCTCATATATACTTCACTATGTGAGGTCTCTCTGTTGGATCCTCATACCCTCCCCAGGTAGGGTTCTGAGGTGAAATCTTTTGTGAGATGGCTTGCAGTGTGAATTTTTTTGCCCTTGTCATCAGGGGAAGAGCAGTGTGCTCTCCGTGCATCTGCCTCTCTACGGTCAGCTGTCTTAAGCAAATGGTCCCTGTTTCCTGGGCTTCAGTGAGACTTTTTAATCAGTTGTGGCTTCAGATTATGAGGGACACATAATACGCTCTGTAAGTGGTACTTTTGACATCTCTTTAATTAGACCTGAAGAAGAAAGCAGTTGTTTTTAATTTGATAGGGAAGTGTTAATAAGTCTACATATTTTAGAAGAAGACTTCCCTGGTGGCTTGGATGGTAAAGCATCTGCCTGCAATACGGGAGACCCAGGCTTGATCCCTGGGCTGGGAAGATCTCCTGGAGAAGGAAATGGTAACCCACTCCAGTATTCCTGCCTGGAGAATCCCAGGGATGGAGGAGCCTGGTAGGCTACGGTCCATGGGGTCTCAAAGAGTAGAGCATGACTTAGCCACTTCACGTCACTTCATTTTAGAAGAAACACACATTCTTTAATCATAAGCCACAAATGTTTAGGCTCTTCAGATATATCGTGGGCTGCTGCTACAGCTAAGTCACTTCAGTTGTGTCCGACTCTGTGCGACCCCATAGCAGGCAGCCCACCAGGTTCCCCTATTCCTGGGATTCTCCAGGCAAGAACACTGGAGTGGGTTGCCATTTCCTTCTCCAATGCATGAAAGTGAAAAGTGAAAGTGAAGTCGCTCAGTCCTGTCTGACTCTTAGCGACCCCTTGGATCGCAGCCTGCCAGGCTCTTCTGTTCATGGGATTTTCTAGGCAAAAGTACTGAAGTGAGGTGCCATTGCCTTCTTTGATATCATGAGCTGAGAGGGGCTAAATTGACTTTAGGAAGCTCCTTTTACAAGTCCTGTGGCACTAAGAAAATGTGAGGTCAACTTGGCGTCAATTGTGTTCTGCTCAACATTTGAGCTATCAGCTGAAACTGATAGAGGTCTCTTAACAAGCAGTCATCTATTATCACTATACATAATAGAAGAGAGTTTAATAGGATCAGTGGGAGGAAATAAATGAGATTTTAGATAATGAGATAAAAAGAGGCAACTACAGGAAAAAAGATCATAGGAAGATGGCCTAAATGACAACAACAACAACAAAAAATCTTCAGCATAAAAGCAGAAGTACAGTTGGTTATGGCAAACTCTCTGTTATCAATTAGTTACACCCTATCACTTCATGGCAAATAGATAGGGAAACAGTGGCTGATTTTATTTCTCTGGGCTTCAAAATCACTGCAGATGGTGATGGTGACTACAGCCATGAAATTAAAAGACGCTTATTCCTTGGAAGGAAAGCTATGACCAACCTAGACAGCATATTAGAAAGGAGAGACATTACTTTGTCAACAAATGTCCATTTAGTCAAGGCTGTGGTTTTCCCAGTGGTCATGTATGGATGTAAGAGTTGGACTATATTTGAACACCAAAGAACTGATGCTTTTGAAATGTGGTGTTGGAGAATACTGTTGAGAGTCCCTTGGAATGCAAGGAGATCCAACCAGTCCATTCTAAAGGAGATCAATCCTGGGTGTTCATTGGAAGGACTGATGTTGGAGCTGAAACTCCAATATTTTGGTCACCTCATATGAAGAGCTAACTCATTTGTAAAGACCCTGATGCTGGGAAAGATTGAAGGCAGGAGGAGAAGAGGACAACAGAGGATGAGATGGTTGGATGGCATCACCGACTCAATGGACATGAGTTTGAGTAAGCTCCAGGAGTTGGTGATGGACAGGGAAGCCTGGAGTGCTGCATCCATGGGGTTGCAAAGAGTCAGACATGACTGAGTGACTGAACTGAACTGAATCTCCATTGCAGTTAATTTTTGGTTGTCTGAATACAAATATCAAGGCTTATTTGGATCAGCAATTTAACACAATAAATTGAAATGGAGGAGAAATTATATTGATAAATAAGTAATGATGTAGCTCCATGTTTAAGACTTGTTGTTGTTCAATTGTTAAGGCATGTCCAACTTTATGACCCCATGGACTGTAGCACACATGGCCTTCCTGTCCTTTACTGTCTCTCGGAGTTTGCTCAAACTCATGTCCATTGAGTCAATCACGCCATCCAATCATTTTATCCTCTGTTGCCCCTTTCTCCTCCTGCCCTCAAACTTCCCAGATCGAGGCTTTTGCAATGAGTTGGCTCGTTGCATCAAATGGCCAAAGAATTGGAACTTCAGCTTTAGTATCAATCATTCTAATGAATATTCTGAGTTTATTTCCTTTAGGATTGACTGGTTTGATCTCCTTGCTGTCCAAGGGACTCTCAGGAGTCTTCTCCAACACCACAGTTCAAATGCATCCCTTCTTTGACACTCAGCCTTCTTCATGGTCCAACTCTTACATCCATACATGACTACTGGAAGGATGAAGTAGATAGAAATATCTCATTGCCATGTATCTGTTTTTTGACACCACTAGGTCTGATCATATTCTTTAATTGAAAATAAAGGTTTGTTTTCACTATTTGACTTTTTCTACATACTTAGAGTCATTAGTAATCAATCTTAAGGGGTAATCACCAAAATACACTGGTCAAGATAGACAGCTATTCCAGTAATTAAAACGTGTAGCAAGCAGAAACTGTCATTTATAACATGTAACACTGGAATTACTTTGTCTTGCAAATTGTAGGTGAGATTTTGTTAAAAATGCCATTGAAGCCAAGGGAAGATGTTTTTAAAAGTGTATAGTCTACTTAGAACTTCCCATGTGGCTCAGTGCTAAAGGACCCATCTACCAAGCAGGATATGCCAGTTCAATCCCTGGATCAGGAAGAGTCCCTGGAGAAGGAAATAATGACTCACTCTAGTATTCTTGCCTGAGAAATCCCATGGACAAAGGAGCCTGGTTGTCTACAGTACATGGGATCATAAAGAGTTGAACATGACTTGAGATATCTGGGAAACTTTCACTTGTATTAGAAAACAGTAGAATCAAAATGCAGATGAGTAATCTCAACCCTGTAGGTGATTTTCCCTTAACTGACCTAAAGTTATTGATAAAATAGATGTTACAATAAATAAAATCAAAGTCAAAAACATACATAGATTATTTTAGAGTCCATTTAAAAATACTTTTTACAAATCGTTTTGAGTATACATATTTTATAATGTTTTGTACTTTATTTTAGGATAAGACATAAGTAATAAGGAACTCAAAAGACTTTCAATGAAGAACTGTTATTAACAAAATATTAAACTATTTTAAAAAAGATAATAAAAGTCTTTATACCTGTATATTTCTGTTACAACATTCAGAATACTTAAAAGAGAATAAATAAAAGTAAGAATATGTGGGTCATTCTAATATGTAAAGAAGACTATGAAAAGAAAAATGTAATTATCCTTGTGGGTTGAAAAGATTATCAGAAATGCTAAGGTGCTGATACTGCAATATTCATTTAACCAATATATGTTCTCTTTCTTTTATCATAATGAAACTATCTAACTACCTGCAGGGGATGTTATAAAGATTAATTACTTCATTTTTTTTGAAGAGTTCATAAAGTTTAGTAATATTAAATTAAAGGACAAATGAAACATTGAGGTAGGAGCTATTAAATATTGTTACAAACCTACCCTTTATTATTACTTATAAGGATGAAGGTCAGCATTTCACTTGCAGCATCTATTAACATATGATCAGAAAACATGATAAAATTTTATTAAAAATGTAAATCAGCTACTATATATCTCTGTACATAAAAAGCTTATGAAGGTTTCAATTAAACCTTGACAAATTCTACTTTTTAAACATTTACTTTCCTTTCATTCCTAGAAATGTACTCTCCAGTTTTTCTGGCTCTGTGATCTTTTTTTATTATCTCTCCTTCACTGGTATCTCCTTAAAAGGTATTTCCCATTGTTTTGCATTATTAGTTGATCTTAGAATCTATGTGTTCTTTAGAACATCTCAGCAACCTTTCTCATTTGACTGACTTCAAAATCTATATCATTAGGCATTAAATATATTTTTCATTTCAGGTACAGAACCCAAATAAGTTAACAGCTCCAGTCAGATGTACTCTATGGGTATCTCAAAATCAACATATTTCAAATAGAATTCCTTACTTTACTTCTAGAACTTAGCTTTTCTAAGAAGTGAATCCATATATTCATTAGAAAACAAGCTCTGGGGCCATAACTCATGAGGTTATATTCAGTTCAGTTCAGTTCAGTCACTTCGTTGTGTCCGACTCTTTGCGACCCCATGAAATGTAGAACGCCAGGCATTCTCTTGTCCATCAACAACTATCAGAGTTCACCTAAACTCATGTGCATCAAGTTGGTGATGCCATCCAGCCATCTCATCCTCTTCTGTCCCCTTCTCCTCCTGCCCCCAATCCCTCCAAGCATCAGGGTCTTTTCCAATGAATCAACTCTTCACATGAGGTGGCCAAAGTATTGTAGTTTCAGCTTGAGCATCAGTCCTTCCAGTGAACACCTAGGACTGGTCTCCTTTAGGATGGACTGGTTGGATCTCCTTGCAGTTCAAGGGACTCTCAAGAGTCTTCTCCAACACCACAGTTCAAAAGCATCAATTCTTTAATGCTCAGCTTTCTTCACAGTCCAACTCTCATATCCATACATGATCACTGGAAAAACCACAGCCTTGACTAGACAGACTTTTGTTGGCAAAGTAATATCTCTGCTTTTTAATATGCCATCTAGGTTGGTCATAATTTTCCTTCCAGGGAGTAAGCATTTTTTAATTTAATGGCTGCAGTCACCATCTGCAGTGATTTTGGAGCCCCCCAAAACAAAATCTGACACTGTTTGTACTATTTCTCCATTGATTTGCCATGAAGTGATAGGACCAGATGCCATGATCTTAGTTTTCTGAATGTTGATCTCTAATGTTGTTCATTCTCCTCTTTTACTTTCATCAAGAGGCTTTTTAGTAGTTCTTCACTCTCTGCATAAGGGTGGTGTCATCTGCATATCTGATTCCAGCTTGTGTTTCTTCCAATCCAGCATTTCTCATGATGTACTCCACATATAAGTTAAATAAGCAGGGTGACAAAATACAGCCTTGACATACTCCTTTTCCTATTTGGAACCAGTCTGTTGTTCCATGTCCAGTTCTAACTGCTGCTTCCTGACCTGCATATAGATTTCTCAAGAGGCAGGTCAGGTGGNTCTCTCAGAATTTTCCATAGTTTATTGTGATCTTTCTTTACCTTCTATCATCCATTACTTTTCCATAATATTTAAACTTTCCACATCACTATTTGTGACTTTTCATAATATCACTGTAACAGATCGTTCCAGTTTTATATTACTTACCTCCTCTTAGCTGGGAAAAGAAAATAAGAAGAAACAGAACACTTGTTGCTTCTTTGCTACATTTTTAGTATATTAACATAAATTGTCATAAAACATACATAAATTTTTGCTTCTATATTGGAACATTAGTGACAATTTGCCTGAGATGAAGTCCTTAGTTTGGAGGAAACAGATAGATAATAGATAGATAATTATGGCTTCAGAAGGACTGAAGATGCTTCATTCTTTGGCTGAAAAATATAACTTGAATGATCTGGTATAAACTAATATAAATGGCCTTTTGCCTGAGGTCTACAGAATTTCATTTCCTATAAATAATTATTCAAAGTTAAGGAAAATTCTCTGTTAGAAATCTGTGTGTGCGTGCATGCTTGCATGTGCATGCAAGCTTTCCTGATCAGAAACATAGGAAGGCCTCAAAAATGAGTCTGTTTATTCAATGATCATTCATATGCTCAACAGAGAATATATTTTTGAGGTACAGATAGTTGCTTCCTCTGTATTCAGAGGGGGTCCTGGTATAATTCTGGTGAGATCTAGGCTTTGTGTAAACAACTATAGAACACATTTTCTTCTGCATGCTCAACTCTAAAAGCATGGTGATGTTTCCTTTATAGCCTTGTTTGAGCCATTAAATTGAAGCATGCATGAAATATAAGTGGTAAAGTTGAATTAAAATCTTGAGCCTGAAGAGACAATCAGGTTTATTATCTTAGTTTCTCCCTCCCACCTACTAGCTTCTCATATATATAATTCAAGATTGTGCTTCAAAAATACTCCAAATTAGTCCATTTTTCTGCACATATAATTGAATGAGTACTTTCCTTTAGGCTATGAGACATCTCTGAGAAAATAACTCTGAGAAGGAAAGATAAAGTTCCTGGTGCAATGGATGCACACATCAACTGAAGGGAATAGGAATTGAACACACAAACACAGAAAAGGGCTTCCCTGGTGGCTCAGATGGTAAGGAATCTGCCCGCAATGCAGGAGACCTGAGTTTGATCTCTGGGTCTGGAAGATCCTGTGGAGAAGGGAATGACAACTCATTCCAGTATTCTTGCCTAGAAAATCCCATGGAAAGAAGAGCCTAGCTGGTTACAGTCTATGGGGTTGCAAAGAGTCAGACATGACTGAATGACTAACACACACACTCTGTGATAAAGGCTATTAAGGAACACACAGAGTGTTACAAGATTGTAATAACAGGCTTTGATACCTAATGAGAAGTGATATTTACAGTGATGAATGTCATGGTGAATTGGTGTTCAGGCTATAACCAGGAAACTATTAAGATCCCTCTGTTGGGAAGATCCCCTGATGGGCATGGCAACCCAATCCAGTAGTACTTTTGCCTGGAGAATCCCATGGACAGAGCCTGGGGGGCTACAGTCCATGGGGTCACAGAGAGTCAGACATGAATGAAGTGACTTCACATGCACGGACGCGCGTGCACACGCACCTACACACGTGTAGTGGCTGATATATTCCAAGCAGGAAAATTAGCATGTTTATTAACTTTCGGCAATGTCACATGAAATAGAATAGCTACAGAATTAAGTACAGTTCATCTCTATTTTATTGTTATATTTTAATATATATAATAGAATCTATTCTCTACTATTTAGGAAAGTGGTAAACATACAAAATAAGTATCAGCCTAGTACATAAAGTCCCTAGGATTTCTTTTCAGTGTCAAGATGGTAGGCTAGTGTTCATACTGGAGAATCTAAGAAACTTATTTGAGTAACTAGCAGATGATAGAAATTTCCCAGTAAGAACTTGTCAGCAGACTAGACTATTTGGCTCATGTTGATTTGAAATCTAGTGAATTGCTTAATATATCTATATTAATAAAGAAAACTCATACAAGTTTTGTACTAGGAAGAATCTCTCAGATTGATTTACTCACAACAACTTGCATACCCATGAAAGCAATGATAACAATTGAGATGTTGAAGATTCCTCCCTGATTGGTATAGATCTATTGTTACTTTTCTACCCCAAGACATCTCAAAATGAAATGCACTAAGGCACAGAGAACTTATTGTGGGGAGGAATACAGGGAGGATATGTAAAGAAAGAAGTTTTGAATCAGACATTTGTAGTTGAAATCACATCTTCATTTCTATGTATTATGGAAAATTATTTAATTCCTGTTTATTTCATTTTCTTTTTCTTTAAAATGCAGCTAATAATATCTCTGATGGTTCTTTCAATGACTACTGTTATGTTTTGACAAGTTAGTTGTTTTGACAATTAGGACCCATTCTCTCAGTGATCATAGTGCTTCTGGGGTCCTAAAGTAATAAAAGCTACATTGTGAGGGCAGAATTTTATTTGTAAAATTATATTCTTCATGGTCTGATAATCTGTTCAGTACCAATAAAAGTACAACAAAAAAAATCACAAATCCATTATAAGGCAAAATTTTCCAATACTTATCCTAAATTTTTCTACCTCTGACATAAAATTATAATGATCAGTACTCATTCTCTGATTGGGTAAGAGAAAGCTGAAATGGGCAATATGTTTACCTGTATCCCTTTCCTTTGTCCTGGCAGGTATTCTCATACAATACCCTGTAAAAGTAAAAACAAAACAATAACCTTGATATCTATTATATTTATCATTTAAAATGTACAAAACTCTTATAAAAGTTAAGAATCAAAAATAGTTTACATATATTCATTTATTTTATTTCTCATATCCAGATTAATAAATGATTAAGCTAAGACCCCAAATTCTGTAGATGAACCAAGGGAAAGTGAAAAACGGTAGTTGTTATCCCTGAATTCTTCTCAGTAAATAAAGAAATGCAAAAAGCAGTATAACGTTACTTATGGTAGAATGGGATAGAGCAGAACCACAGCCTAAATTCTTAAGACCTGTGACTTCCAATCCAAGAATTTAAATTAGAAGTGCAGATTACTTTTTCAGTTCAAATGAGGCAATTCTAATACAAGTAACTTGAGCATTTGAACTCAGTTTTCTCATCTGCAACATGTGATTTACCATGTTTACATCTACATATCTATGTATTAATAACTATATATCTATGTCTATTTCTGTATTTGTATCTATATCAACTCTATACTACTAGAATTTGTGGTTGTTTTGTTGTTGTTGTTAGCTTGTATGTGTATATGTGTAGACCCAGAATGGAATAATGGATATAAACATATATACTGGAATACAATGAAGATTTTTCTCTTTGTCTTTTTCAGCTTTTCTGCATTTAAAGTGCCCTGAAATACATATATATTTTTTTTCCTGGCATTTTTTCTGTTATCATCTTTAAGTTCTACTACCTTTCTCTATTTTAGATCATTCATAATTGAACTAATCTACAGGTAATGTNTATACTGGAATACAATGAAGATTTTTCTCTTTGTCTTTTTCAGCTTTTCTGCATTTAAAGTGCCCTGAAATACATATATATTTTTTTTCCTGGCATTTTTTCTGTTATCATCTTTAAGTTCTACTACCTTTCTCTATTTTAGATCATTCATAATTGAACTAATCTACAGGTAATGTTGGGCTTCCCTGGTGGCTCAGAGGGTAAAGCATCTGCCTGCAATGCAGGAGACCTGGGTTCGATCCCTGGGTCAGGAAGATCCCCTAGAGAAGAAAATGGCAACCCACTCCAGTATTCTCGCCTGGAGAATCCCATGGATAGAGAAGCCTGGTGGGCTACAGTCCATGGGGTTGCAAAGAGTCAGACACTACTGAGCAACTTCACTTCACAGGTAATGTTAACAAATCAGACTAAGGTGGATCAGAGATTTCACACAATTTCAGGTTTTAATACTATCAAGGATGAAAAGTGAAAGTGTTAGTTGCTCAGTTGTGTCCGACTCTTTGCAACCCCATAGACTCTAGCCTGCCAGGCTCCTCTCTCCATGGGATTCTCCAGGCAAGAATACTGGATTGGCTTGCCATGCCCTTCTCCAGGGTATCTTTCCAACCCAAGAATGGAGCCAACCCAGGTCTCCTGCATTGTAGGCAGATTTTTTTTTTTTTTTTTTTTTTTACTATCTGAGTCATTGTGGAAGCCCATGGTCAAGGATAAGAAATCAAAAGACTCAAAGCAGAGTGTTCTGGAACATCAAGAGTAGCTCCTCAGAGCCTGTCTTTTTGCAGTGGATATGTACTTCTATTCCAGAATGGTAGACGTGACCTATAGATAAGTCTTATACTATCATCTCTCATTGTGAAAGTATTTCCATTTTGAACCATCTCCATTTTTAACCCCAGAATTGTACAGATCTCCAGGGAACATGTCCTTCATAGATCCTGAATACCGTTTACTACAGGGGATTCGTAGGGCTGTATCTTGTTAAGTGCAATTCAGAGATAAAATATCTTCCACCTAGAAAGATAGAACTGGTGCATTTTCCCAGAAGTCCAGTTGACAGAAAGATATACTAAGTTATCTGCTTCTCTTCCCCTTCTTGCGGGCATCATTCCTATATAAGTAGCAACTTGGAAGTTACTGGAAACTTTAATTTATTCCTGCCAGTAGATAATATCATTTTTCATTCTTCCATTTTTTATTTTCTTTTGAATTTTGTGTAACTTTATCATGACTGTTATGCAGCTCAATGTTTCTATTTATTTCAATGCTATATCTGCTTCTGATATAAATTAAATATTGTTGTTTTAGTTTTCTCTTTAATTTTTTCAGGTATCTTTTCATTTCTATGAGTGAATGACTTTTCCCTGCCCCCCAGTACTTGAAAAGTCTTATGTCGTCTATATTAAATTTTCTAGAATTTACAGGATAGGAATCATCCCTTTTTTCTACCCTTCTCTCCCTTGAATACATCTTCTTCCAAACAAATATTTTGCTGTCTTCCATATTGCATTATTGTCTTTTAATTTTTTTCAGAATTTTTACACAAGTTCCATAATACTTTGTTTTCTAATACTAAACATAATAAAATTCACTAGCATATCTCTTTCTGTGCCAGTTCTCTCCAAAAAGGCAAAAACTTGTCACTGAATTTGATACTTATCTCCCAATTTTTAATTATGTATTTATTTATCTAAGCATATATTTGCTATTATTTTTAATTTTATCTTTATTTCTATTTTAATTATTCTTCCATTTATTATTATTTCTGTTAATTATTATGTGTGATGTCATATTTCTTTTAGGGAAATGTTTCTTAATAGATTGTGTAGGCTGAATACCTAGACTCATGCCTATAATATTATCTAACTGAATGTAAAAGCTTTTATATGTCTTTTGAGCTCAAAGTGAACTTTCTTCTATTTCTCAAGTTTTAAAAGTAGAAGAAAGTATTGAAAGAAATCAATACCTTTATTATGATGTTCTACAATGTCTCTGGTTTATGGTAAATAAATGTTTTCTGGAGGGGCAGTTACTGAGATTCTACAGGCTATCCCTTTTCCTGGGCATTTATCCTGGGAGACTATTTCCCAAGCTGGAGTTGCTTATTGCAGGTTCCGTTTGTCAGATGATGCTCAGAGGTCCAGGTTCCTTGTCATAGAGTCTTTCCAGTCTTGAGGTCTGTCATTCTGCGGAATCCATGCTTTACTGACTTCCTCTATCTGGTAGAGGTTAACTCAGTAAGGAAGTTCTTCTACTGCATCTGTCTTTCTTGTATTTCTGGCTCTACCATCTAGCATATGAATAAGCTGATTGCTTTACATGCATTATTTTACTTGTTCCACCCAATGTGCCCATAAGGTGGATACTTTTCTAGTGATTCTAATTTATAGCTAAGAAAGCTGAGCATGTCAATGTATAGCAAAACGAATACAGTATTGTAAAGCAAAACAAACTAAAAAATAAAAATTAAAAAAAAAGAGCTAAACTGCCAAATTCACTCTGTTTTTGTAAGCAATGGAGCTTGCACTTGCGTCTCAGATTGCCTCATTACAGTGCCCTGAAGTAATAGGTGTTCTCATAGCTTAATTGTAGGGTTATAGGCCCCAAATGGCAACCCACTCCAGTATTCTTGCCTAGAGAATCCCTTGGACAGAGGAGCCTAGTGGGCTACAGTCCACGGGGTCGCAAAGAGTTGGACACTGAGTGACTTCACTTTTCACTTTTACTATGTGCCAGGAAGATGGGGGTGGGGTGGGGTGAATTTCTATGACTTAGATGCTTATTTGTTACCTACTCTGGCTTAAAGCACAACATTCAGAAAATGAAGATCATGGCATCCGGTCCCATCACTTCATGGGAAATAGATGGGGAAACAGGGTCAGACTTTATTTTTTGGNATGATGTTCTACAATGTCTCTGGTTTATGGTAAATAAATGTTTTCTGGAGGGGCAGTTACTGAGATTCTACAGGCTATCCCTTTTCCTGGGCATTTATCCTGGGAGACTATTTCCCAAGCTGGAGTTGCTTATTGCAGGTTCCGTTTGTCAGATGATGCTCAGAGGTCCAGGTTCCTTGTCATAGAGTCTTTCCAGTCTTGAGGTCTGTCATTCTGCGGAATCCATGCTTTACTGACTTCCTCTATCTGGTAGAGGTTAACTCAGTAAGGAAGTTCTTCTACTGCATCTGTCTTTCTTGTATTTCTGGCTCTACCATCTAGCATATGAATAAGCTGATTGCTTTACATGCATTATTTTACTTGTTCCACCCAATGTGCCCATAAGGTGGATACTTTTCTAGTGATTCTAATTTATAGCTAAGAAAGCTGAGCATGTCAATGTATAGCAAAACGAATACAGTATTGTAAAGCAAAACAAACTAAAAAATAAAAATTAAAAAAAAAGAGCTAAACTGCCAAATTCACTCTGTTTTTGTAAGCAATGGAGCTTGCACTTGCGTCTCAGATTGCCTCATTACAGTGCCCTGAAGTAATAGGTGTTCTCATAGCTTAATTGTAGGGTTATAGGCCCCAAATGGCAACCCACTCCAGTATTCTTGCCTAGAGAATCCCTTGGACAGAGGAGCCTAGTGGGCTACAGTCCACGGGGTCGCAAAGAGTTGGACACTGAGTGACTTCACTTTTCACTTTTACTATGTGCCAGGAAGATGGGGGTGGGGTGGGGTGAATTTCTATGACTTAGATGCTTATTTGTTACCTACTCTGGCTTAAAGCACAACATTCAGAAAATGAAGATCATGGCATCCGGTCCCATCACTTCATGGGAAATAGATGGGGAAACAGGGTCAGACTTTATTTTTTGGGTCTCCAAAATCACTGCAGATGGTGATTGCAGCCATGAAATTAAAAAACGCTTACTCCTTGGAAGGAAAGTTATGAGCAACCTAGATAGCATGTTCCAAAGCAGAGACATTACTTTGCCGACTAAGGTCCATCTAGTCAAGGCTATGGTTTTTCCTGTGATCATTTATGGATGTGAGAGTTGGACTGTGAAGAAGGCTGAGTGCCAAACAATTGATGCTTTTGAACTGTGGTGTTGGAGAAGACTCTTGAGAGTCCCTTGGGCTGCAAGGAGATCCAACCAGTCCATTCTGAAGGAGACTGGACCTGGGATTTCTTTGGAAGGAATGATGCTAAAGCTGAAACTCCAATACTTTGGCCACCTCATGTGCAGAGTGACTCATTGGAAAAGACTTTGCTGCTGGGAGGGATTGGGGGCAGGAGGAGAAGGGACGACAGAGGATGAGATGGCTGGATGGCATCACTGACTCGATGGACACAAGTCTGAGAGAACTCCGGGAGTTGGTGATGGACAGGGAGGCCTGGTGTGCTATGATTCATGAGGTCGCAAATAGTCAGACACGACTGAGCGACTGAACTGAACTGAACTGACACAAAACCTGGCCCTGCAGGCTTTCTGTCTATTGCAGTCACTCTCTTAATGAAACAGTCTTCGCAACATTTGCTGGCTGCTGCTGCTTTCCTATGTACCCCAAGACTGTATTCACAGTTTCAAATGAGGACTCAGAACATGATTTTATTAAGGTGCTCTAGCCTTATTTCACAAGCATTCTTTCAATGGAGTGAAAAATGGAAGTTTATATCATGTCTCTTCTGATCTGGTCTTCTGTGCATTCTAACAACCAAATAATTAACGTTTCTGTTATATAGATGTGAATATTCCTACTTCTCTACTTGGTGAAAATTTGTTCCGATTTGTTTGCATAGTTAATCATTTCATGAATATCTTTCAATGATAGTAGTAGATACCAATTTTCATACCACTTTTTTAATCCATTTACTATTTGGTGCTAGTTTTAGTAAGAATGGTCAAAATGGGGCAAAAGGGAAAATAGACTTCTCTGATTTTATCACTGTATTTACATATTATTCTCATAATTTTCCAACCCACATACTCTAGTCAAATGAGTCTATTTTTTTTACTGTTATGGTAAATATGACTCAGTGCTTTTTTCACTTATCACTACAATTCCCTTAATTTTTAATATCTCTTTCATCCTTTTCTAAATTTATTCTAATTCATCCACAGCATCCAGCAGCCTTCATTAGTTACTTTTACTTACATAGACCTTTCTTTTCTGACCATAATTGCCATTTTGATATTTTTCACCCTCTAGATTTTAATATGAACTTCAAAGGAATCTACATTTAATTGTGCTTTAAAATTGTTTTGTCTTTGTTAGTTGGGTCTTCTCTACTGAAAAAGGACTATGCCTCTCACTGTTTGTCTTTCTCTGACTTTCTCTAGCCCAGTAGTTTTCCTATCTGATTGCCCATTAGAATCATCTTTTGGGGAAGATGAGGGCTCATGAGTGAAGGGTTAAAAAATCACCTATACTTGGACTCCACCCAAGATTAGTTAAATTAAATCAGGCATAGAAATTGTTTTTCATTCTCAACTGATTCCACTGTAGCCAAGTTTGAGAATCCCTGACCTAGCATTATTTTGAGAATTTGACAGTATTTAGTACGCATGTGATTAAGCATCCATTAAAGAACATCAGAGAACATCCAGGGAATTTTCCAAGGGAATTTCCAAGGAAAATTGTTCACAATTCAGCATGGATAGTTCAGTTCAGTTCAGTCACTCAGTCATGTCCGACTCTTTGCGACCCCATGGACTGCAGCACTCCTGGCCTCCCTGTTCATCACCAACACCCAAAGTTTACCCAAACTCATGTCCATTGAGCTGATGATGCCATCCAAACCATCTCATCCTTTGTTATCCCTTTCTCCTCACGCTTTGAATCTTTCCCATCATCAGGGTCTTTTCCAATGAGTCAGTTCTTTGCATCAAATGGCCAAAGGACTGGAGCTTCAGCTTCAGCATCAGTCCTTCCAATGAATACTCAGGACTGATTTCCTTTAGGATGGACTGGTTGGATCTCCTTGCTGCCAATGAACTCTCAAGAGTCTTCTCTAACACTGCAGTTCAAAAGCATCAATTCTTTAGCACTCAACTTTCCTTATAGTCCAGCTCTCACATCCGTACATGACTACTGGAAAAATCATAGCTTTGACTAGATGCACCTTTGTTTGCAAAATAATGTCTCTGTTTTTTAATATGCTGTCTAGGTCGGTCATGCCTTTTCTTCAAAGGAGCGTGTCTTTTAATTTCATGGCTGCAGTCACCATCTGCAGTGATTTGGGAGCCCCCAGAAATAAAGTCTGTCACTGTTTCCACTGTTTCCCCATCTATTTGCCATGAAGTGATGGGACTAGATGCCATGACTTTAGTTTTCTGAATGTTGAGCTTTAAGCCAACTTTTTCACTCTCCTCTTTCACTTTCATTAAGAGGCTCTTTAGTTCTTTGCTTTCTGCCATAAGAGTAGTATCATCTGCATATCTGAGGTTATTGATATTTCTCCTGGCAATCAGCATGGATAAGTGAGGCATAAACTGTCAACTGTAAAGGATAGCTAATTGAAGAAGAAGTCATGATTTAGAGACAATTGATAGAAGAGGTGTAATAATGGAGACATTCGAGTTAAAAAAAAAACAACTAAAACTGAATCAGATTTTATAAGCATATGTAAGCAGGTACTAAACTATAATGCTAAATGATAATTCAAACTCTGTCAATTTAGACTCATCTGAGAAAGAAAAAGGGAAATATAGCAATTTGAAGGGTAAAGGATGGAAGTGCCAGGGTACAGAAAGAGGTCTTCAATAATGATTATATGAAAATACGAAAATAAAATAAAGGTTGTAAAACAGAGAATCTATTTAAGATAGCTGCAGGCACCTTCCTCTTCGTGGAAGATGGGTGGTTTAGGGTGTTTGAGGGAGTTAAATGGAGCTTAAATAATTGTAGCTGAAGGAACAATTCTATCCTGCTCTTACAGTCTCTGATGAGTTGACAGGCCCAGCCACTGGTAAGCAACACTATAAAGAATTTAAAAAGCAAATGTGTCCAAGAGATGAGGATATCAAGAAGTAGGCTTGCTCTGGCTTCAGGCATTAATATATCAGGCTACAAGTGAAAGACTAATTTGAGATCCCACCAGAAAGAAGCATCAGGACTTTTTATATCCTCCTGCGTTGTTCAGGTCTAGTTCAGGTCCTGCTGGAGCTGTGTCTGACTTGGCTGCTCATGAATTGAGAAAAATAGAAGTTGGTGTGTGTTTAAAGTTAGCGTGCTTGCTGTCAGGCAGGTCACAGCACAGGGTATGTGAAAGGGCTGCTAAATGCAAACTTGAATAAGAAAACTCCTTGGGAAACAGTATGGATGAACGAGTAATACATTATCATTTCCCTCAACCCAGCCTATTTTTTTTCACAGTCCCAGCTCATTTATAGACCTATGGGTGAGCGAGTGAGATTTAGTGTGTTTAGTGATACTGTGTTTCAGTAAGGGTTAGGCTATCCAAGACTGATAAAGATGTATGATAATATATCCTGTTATTAAGTATATTTCAATAAATATTTATATGTGGTCAATTGCCACCCATATACACCTTAAGAAATGTTAGGTAAAGTTCTTATTTATTTATTTTTTAATTGAAGGCCAATGCTTTACAGAATTTGGTTTTCTGTCAAACCTCGTGTTTCAGCAGAAAAAAATTATCACCCTCCTTATATATGTGAAGACCCTAGAACATTGACTTAAGGAAAACAGGTGACTTAAGGCTGCTTAAAAGAATCTTATCAGAGTCTCCAGTTTTTAGAACATTTTTGATTTGAAGTGCCGTAAAATAGAACTATGAATTAATAAATTTCTATAATTTTCCGAAGCACCCTTGTTTCAAACATCTTAATAAAAACTGAAATATGAGCTGCTTAGTTAGTCCTGTGATAACTTAAGTCATTATTCTTTCACTTCAGTGACACATTAGTAGTTGTCAAGTTTTAAAATTCTGATAGAGAAATGCTGATATGTATATTAAAAGCTAGTAATACACAGAGAGACATATACTTGCTTTTACCTTTCTGTTACGGGACAGCAATCCATTTTTGGAAGAATAAAAGGATTTTTTTCTCCTGTCAATGTAATCTATTCTCGATACTCATTTTCATTGCATTCTGTAACACACTGATTGTCTCCACAGCACAGCCTTAACCGAAGAACAAACCTTAGGGAAGGAAAAAGGCATTAAAAATATCTACACATCTGCTTTCAGCCCCTCCGTTATTACCATGAATGTCCTAAATCACCTTGTGTCTGATGACATTAAATCAGGGACAACAGGCAAAGGAGGCCATGGCAGCATGCTGATAACGCGGCCACTGTACTGTCTGGTCGGTTTATATTCTGTCACTTCCAATTTAAAGGGCACTAAATAGAGCAATTTTTATCCAGGACAAGTTTGTAAAAGTAATTCCACTTTCTGTTTTCTTGTCTGCAACAGCAATTAGTTTTTAATAACAATTGCAATATCATAAGTGTCTGACTTTTTTCTTTTTTTGGTTCATTTCATTGTGTTTACTCCTAACGTCATTTTAAGCCTTTTAGAAGGCACAATATAAAACTAGAGTTATCAAAAAAGAGAAAAAACAACAACAACAGCAACGAACTCTCAACCTAAGGATGTTAGACTTTGGGTTCTCAATACAGTTTAAAAGTACTTGATATATTTTAATTTTTAAGCTTGGGAGAGTTTACTAATGCTTTCTAAAATGTTTCAGTTTTCAGACTGCAAAAGGAATGCGTGTTTGTTGCAGGAAATTTAGACAAGATAGAAAATATACAGAAAAAAATAAAGAATACGTCAAAGCCAAGCATACTGAAATAATCACTACTGTTTCAAATATAACTTTCCAATCTCCCAGTGTGTGTACATGTGCATGCACGTGTGTGTTTGTGTAAATAACAGTCCAGTCAGCAGAGACCCCACACAGGGCAGGCTTCCTAAAAAGACTATTTATAGGAGAGTTACTATTAAGAGGGAGTAAAAGAGAACTCTGAAAAGGAGCTTAGAGCTGAGAAAGAGTAGAGAAGGAAGGCATAAATTTACAAGTAGGCCTCCTTTTCCAAAGAGATGGGATTCAGACTCCTTGGAAAAAGGCAGTGCTCTAGTCTACTAGGTGGTGAAGAAGTCTGTTGGGTTACCCTGGAATGGAAATGGTCCCCAGATGATGCACCAAGACTAAGTTATTATTGGGAGACGAGCACTAGTGAGAGGCCTGTGGCCTTCTGGTTACTGAGTCTCATAGGAGAAAACAGAAAAAAACACACTGGAATCAGCAAGAGAAATACCTTTCATCTTTCAATGTCCCTCTAGCACCTCCACTGACAATGGAAAGATATTTATAACACCAGCTCCATTGTGACAAGTAGGGCAGTGATGAGGAGCTCTGGAGCTGAGAGACAATACATTATGATAACTGACACAGTACATAACCTTGTCTTAAAAAATTTTTTTTCTACCACATATTCTTTCTTAAAATTTGTTTTTTCTCACTCATCAATTTATATCAGAATATTTTCTGTCTTTCTTTTATAACAAAATTTCAGAGCCTACATGGCATTTTGTAACAAGAATGTCCTATGGAAATTTTGTCCATGCTATGTCTGTAATACAGACAGGTCATGCCTTAGTAATTCATTTAAGTCATCTCTGTGGAGAAACACTGGCCTCTTTTCCCTTTTCTTTGTTGCTCTGGCAATTTCAATTGGTCCCTTTGTCTGAGGGGCTTTTTGCCATTGCTAATCAAGAGTGTCCTCATATTTGCCCTTGCACTTCTGGGAAAGAAACTCATTCACTAAAAATTCTTAATTCTGCGGAAAATAAATGCTGATGACGGATGTTTTCTTATAGTTTTGATCACAAAGTCACAAACATCTTTACAGCCCCCCATTTCATACCTAACAAAAATTATAGTTGACCTTTGAAAAACACAAGTTTGAACTATGCAAGTTTACTTATACATAGAATTTTGTTTTCTTAAATATTACTCCACTATAAGGGCTTCCCAGGTGGCACTAGTGTTATAGAACCTGTCTGCCAATGCAAGAGACATAAGAAACACAGGTTCAATTCTTGTGTCGGGAAGATCCCCTGGAGGAGGAAACGGCAATGCACTTTAGTATTCTTGCCTGGAAAATTCCACAGACAGAGAAGCCTGGTGAGCTGCAATCCATGGGGCCATAGAGGGTTGGACATGACTGAGCCACTGAACATACACACACACACACACACACATACACACACACAAAGTAATACATGGTTGATTGAATGTGCAGATTTGGAACCATGGATACATGGAGTTTTGACCATATGAGGGGAGGTGCCCCACACACCTGCCTTGGTCAGCAGTTAACTGTGTAACACCTTCCCATAAAAATAGGATCTGAATCATGCACGTTAGTTTAGACGGGAATTGCTGGGAACTTGAACTGTAACTATTCCAAGGGCATATTCACCTTCCAGTAGACTTCAACTGGGGTCTTTGTTTTGTGACTTGTTACTTACAAGGTATGTAGAAAAATATTGTGTATGTATGTATTGTGTGTGTATGTGTATCTTAAAATTGTGCATAATATATATGCATTTAAAAGGAAATAAATGCACTGGATGAATCTGCTGCTTTCCAAAAACTCATTAATAACATGTGAGAAGTATCTTCAAGGTATCAGATTATATCTATAATTCTTTTGCACAATGTAGAGCAGTTATATTTAATTAAGCATTGTGAAAGAGTTGAATAGTAGCCATGATAAATACGCTTTTGAAAATCTCAATTGACTTTATATATGAGTTAGTTTCAGAAGAAGCAAAAACATAAGTTAATCTAAAGCAAAAGCAGATTAACCATAGTGGTTTGCATGGCTTATTTGTATCTAATATTATTAAATAATTGATATAAAAATTATCACATTTAAGATAAATTTATAAATCTTAGTTTATGCCAAATTTTATGATTAAATGAAAAGAAGGAAAGGCAATACTATAGAGGAATCCAAAAGAGTATGAATAGAAGAAAAATTATGGTGCCTATTATGGCTATTACCATTTAATTAAACTTGAAAGACATATATAGAACATTTGTGATTGTATAGGCAGGTTTACTGTATGAAAAAATGGATCAACATCCATTTTTCCTTCTTTCCTCAAGGAGGGCTTGTGAATTTTCAACTTTTAGGGAAATTTGGTTCAATTGCTCCAAATCTATGATTGTTAGAAGTTCACTTTTCTCCAAAAGGACCGCACTGATCCAATTTGCTATTATCTTTCTTTTGAGTTTAGCTGTAGTTTCCTAATATTTTCCTAATAAATTTCCTTCCCACATATCACCAACACACCAATGAGGGTGATTTTCTTTTCTTTTCCTTTAAATTAAATCTTTCATTCTCCCCTCTCATTTTCAAATCATTCAACTGTTTCCTGCTGTTCTTTGATGAAAATAAACTCACTTTTCTGGAATAGATAATAAATCATTTTTCTTTCTCCTGATCCAACTCTTGAGATCACCAACCTATCAGATGGGTCACTGCCAAGCCTATTGGTCCAGATGACACAGCGCCTCATCCAGAAATTATCACATCACTGTGCCTCAAGGAAGCACAGCTGTCAAACTCTTGGTCTCCTCTACACATAAGAGACCAAAACCCTGGAATGTGTAGCCAGCTAGAATAGAAGCTATTGTTTCTTCTGTGGGTATATATTCTCCTTGTTTCCTAGTATTATTTCCAAGCTTTTTCCTTCCCCCCTCCTTTAAATGGCTGGTTTCCTTTCAAGTACCTACAATTCAACTTTATCATCTCTGTTGCTATTAACTGCATAATTTTGGTTATGCTCCTTCATTAATTACTTGATCATTTTAGCACTTCCCATTACTCTTTTCTGGGGCACTACAGGTGGCTCAGTAGTAAAGAGTCTGCCTGCCAATGCAGGAGATGCCGGAGATGAGACGTTCGATTCCTGGAAGAGGAAGATCCCCTGGAGGAGGAAATGGCAACCCACTCTAGTATTCTTGACCAGAAAAATCCAATGGATAGAGGAGCCTGGAGGGCTATAGTCCATGGGAGTGACAAAGAGGTGGACATGACTGAGCACACACGCACTCACTCTTCTCATCTATATTTGTATCCTGTCATCATTATTGACAAGTTCAACAGCAGCAGTTTTAGTTCTTTTCCCTGACTCCAATGATCTTTTATTCTATTACTCCTTAACCATCCGTGACCATAATTGAAATACTTTCTCTCCTTCTAAAATCTCTGATCATTAATTTACATTCTGTTGGTTGATTTTCTATAGTAAATTCCTGTCCAGAAAGTATACAACCAAATGAAGACATTTACTTTGTTGAGTCCTATTATTTACTAGACATCATTTCTATTCTATTCTCATTATCTCTTATACACGTTAGGCTTGTTACATTATTATACTATTTTCTTTAAAATGTAGCTTTGACTTATTTGCTCATCTCTGACTCAATTTTAAAAGACTAATAATGTCTTGACATGGTTGAATCCAATTTTGTGCCCAAACTATAACTTTATTTCTTTGTAATTGTAGAGAAGACTAGACATGGTGATTTTAAAACTTTATCCATAATCATAAATTACAGAAATGTAATATTACTCTATAATATTACTATTGTCCCATATGTTCAATTTCCTATCTTTGAAATGATTATCATTATTATTTCCCACCTCTTCCGTCTTCTGTATATCTCTATGCTACTATAATATTCATTCCTCACTATAAATTAATGTCCTTTCTGTAAAATAAAAAATCTAGACAGCAAGTCCATCAATGCCCCACCAGCAAATCTTCTACTCTGTCTGAAGCTATCTGTACCCATTCTTTTATTTTTCTTATTTTCCTTTTCTTATAATGGACAAAATATCCTACACTTATGAAAGCAAAACCTCTCCTCTTTTTTTATGGAGGTACAATTGACAAAACTTTGTTTCAGGTGTACAATTTAATGGTTCCATATTTTTATAATTGTATACATCTAAAATTATTGTCATAATAAATCAAGTTAACATCTGTCACCATGCATAGCTACAATCTTTTCTTTCTGATGAGAATTTTCAAGATTCACTCTCTTAGCTAGTTTCAAAAATGCAGTACAGAATTGGGACTTCCTTTCTTGTCCAGTGGTTAAGAAAGTGTGCTTTCGCTGCAGGTGGAATGGGTTTGAGCCCTGGTTGGGGAACTATAATAGGATCCCAAATGTCACAAAATTTGGCCAAACTAAAATGCATGGCAGAATTATTACATGTTGTATGTTACATGCCTATGACTATTCATTTTATAACTGGAAATTTTAATCTTTCAATAACCCCCTTCATTTTCATTTTATGTTCTACCTTATATACTTGCTCCTATAACTTTTTCTTTCCTTAGTCACAAACTTTTTTTATACTAGATATTCCAATTGTTTAAAAGCATGCTTAGTGTTTGCTATGTAATAAATATCCTCCCTTGAACCATTATTGTTCTCAATTACTGTTCTGTTTCTCTGTTTCCCATAAAAGCAAAATTCTTGAATAAGTAACTTCTAGTTGTCTCAGACTTCTCATTTCCTACTTATTTAATTCTTCAACAATGCTTTCATCCCATATCCCCACTGAGAAACATTTTGTTATAATCACTGATGACATTGTGGAATGTCAAATTTAAAAATATAATTTTCAAATATAATAGGTCAGTCTTTGGTTTGGTCTCACTGAACTTTTCTGCAGCCCAATCAGTTGTTTTCTCTCTTGCTTCTGTAACAGCATAGAGATCCCTTGTTTTTCTTCTGCCTTATTGGCTGTTATTCATTAATTTTCTTCCTTTCCCTTAAATAAATTTCCAGATTCAAGACATTCATCCTATAAGCATTTATTGAGAAATTTGTGATATAAGTGGTTCTTAAAATATTTCAGTGAACAAAACAGATTAAAAAGTATCTGGGGCTTATAGTACATAAGCTCCACAAGAAAATATAAATAAGTTTACAAATAACATAATGTATTGAAAGTATTACATAAAACTAGAGGATAAATGTATAAAAATTTGCACATCATTTGTCTTTAAGAAATTTCAACTTCAAAGAATAAGACACCACTACACACATATTATGGTGGATAAAATGGAAAAATATAGTAATACCAGTCCATCCTAAAGGAGATCAGTCCTGGGTGTTCATTGGAAAAACTGATATTGAACCTGAAACTCCAATACTTTGGCCACCTGATATGAAGAGCTGACTCATTTGAAAAGACCCTGATGCTGGGAAAGATTGAGGGCAGGAGAAGGGGATGGCAGAGGATGAGATGGTTGGATGGCATCACCGACTCAATGGACATGGCTTTGGGTGGACTCTGGGAGTTGGTGATGGTCAGGGAGGCTTGGCGTGCCGCAGTTCATGGGGTCGCAAAGGGTCGGACATGACTGAGCGACTGAACTGAACCAATTCCTGATAAGGCCATGGAGCAACAGAGATTTTGCTTCATTGTTGCTAGGGATACAAAATGGTAAATCAACTTGAAAGACAGCATAGCGGCTTTTAACAGAGCTAAACAAACCATCCTACCACACAATGCAGAGATTATGCTCCTAGGTATTTATTCAAATGATTTGAAAAGCATTTCCTCACCAAAACTTGTATATGAAATTTGTAGCACATTCACTTATCATCAACAAAAACTGGAAGATTTCAGGAAATCCTTTAATAGATGAATGAATATATAAATTTTGGTACATCTATGTATTGGAATAGTATTCAATGATAAAGATAAATGGCTATCAAGACAGACAAAGACATGGATGAAACCTAAATGCATATTGCTAAGTAAAATGTGTCAATTTGAAAAGGCTACAGATAGTATTACATGAAATCTAGGAAAGGCAAAATTATAGCAATAGCAAAAGATCAGTAGTCATCAGGGATTTGTGGGAAGAGGAGCACTAAACAGATTAAGCACAGTAGATCCAGTAGGGCGGTGAAAATATTTTGTATAATGATGTAATGGTGGATATGGCAATACAGATTTGTGAAAACTGAGATTTAACTTTAATGTTTGCAAGTTAAAAAAAATACTGAAGATCAAGCTATCCTAGGATGGAATGCAGAATATGATAAAATGATCTAACTATACTAAACATTTATACAATGTGGGGGAAAATGATTCTGACCTAAGTAACTATATTAGAGGAGTTTGTATGAATAAGGGCAAAAGAAACTATACATAAATTTTGTATGCCAGTTCATAAATTTGTTTCCTACAGGAATATGAGTTAGCATTATGAATACTGCTTGAAATATATACTGCAATTGAAAACATAAGTACTTCTGTGGAGGATGTTGGGAGGCAGGTTTCTTCTGAAATGAGAGTTTACAAACAAGCAGGGGGAGAGCTTAGAATCACCTACGTGGTAATGGATTAGAGTTGGAAACATCAAAATGGACTCAAGATTAGCTTAATATAAATAAACTAGCCAGCTACAGAAATATTTATAGTTGTGTGTGTGTATATATATACACACACAAGGGTTAGTGTACACACATATATTTTCTTGCTCTGTCAGCCAAGAGGTCTTAGAAACAACAACCTTCCGGTAAAAGAATGCGTCTAGCACACATATTTTAGTTAATAACACCGTTGTGCAATAACATCTCTCTTTGCAGAGATGAATGATTATAGGACTAGGCTCTACTATACATTATGATCTTTGAGTGCTAAAAAGTAAGGAAGTACTCCAAAAAGAAAAAAAGAAAAGCATAATCATGGTGGTGTGTCAAAGGAAGGGACAAAAGAAGCTAACAAAGATTTCTTAATGGCTAAAGCTGAAAGAACTTGAAGAGAAAAAAAGAAACTAATATTTGGATAGAGCACAAAGTATAAACTAAATATCCATATTACATCCCAATATAAATAAATGATGGAATAAATAAATAGAGGAAAAGGACAAATCTCTCATGTAGAAGTAGGTAGATATTCCACCCTAAAGTTAAACAAAACTCCATGTTTACATAAACGTAACTCCCCACACCTTAAAGGTGGGTTGCACATAATGATTACCTTCTAAGGAGTGCAAAATGGAAAAGGGAAAAAAGTAATTTCATAGTGGGGAAACTTCACGAACACTACCTCAGCCCTGTGAACAAGGTAACATCAGTATTGGTAAGTGGTTTATAGTATATGCCTTTGATATGATGTGATGGAATAACATTTACCTCTACGGTCTTTCCTTAAAAACACAAAAGGTCAGTCTAATATAAAAAAAAAAAAAAAAAAAAAGTCAAGTTCCAAATGAGAGGCATTCTGCAAAACATGTGACTAGTTACCCACAAGACTGTCAACATCAACAAAATGAAGGGACATCTAAGGATCTGTCACAGTCAAGGGGAGCCTATGGAAAATGACAAGTAAATGTAATATGGTTGAACTGATCCTAAATAAAGAGAGGATATTAGTTAAAAACTTAGAAAATATAAGTAAATTATAGATTTTAATTCGTAGTAATAATACCAATATCAGTTCATTAATTTTAGCAAATGTACCATAAGAATATAAGATGTTAATAACAGGCGGAATTTGGTGTGGATTTTAAAGAAATTCTTTATACTATTTTCTCAACTTTTCTGCAAATCAGTAATTTTACTAAAATAAAAGTTTATTAAAAAAAACACTCAGGAGAACAAGGGGTAAAGGGATATGTGAGGAGGTTCTGATTTAACTCAGGATTGTCATGATAATGTTGGTGGGTATAATGACATTTGATCATTTGGAGGAGGTGAGAGAGTTAGTCATGTGGAAGTTGGGACAAAGAAGGTTCTAACCAGAGGGATCTGAAAAGGCGAAGGCACTGAGGATGAGCATCATATGGATCAGAAGAACCCATGTGGCTAGTACAGAGTTGGTAAGGGGACTATATCAGGAGAGGTATCAAAGTTATACAGATCTATACAAAGGTACAGATTAAGTAGGGCCTAGTTCAATTCAACTCAGTTGCTCAGTCATGTGTGTCTCTTTGTGACCCCAAGGACTGCAGCACACCAAACTTCCCTTTCCATCACCAACTCCTGGAGCTTGCTCAAACTCTTGTCCATCGAGTTGGTGATGCCATCCAACCATCTTATCCTCTGCCATCCCCTTCTCTTCCTGCTTTCAATCTTTCTCAGCATTAGGGTCTTTTCCAAGGAGTCAGTTCTTCTCATCAGGTGACAGGGCCTTGTAGGCCATAGTAAATATATTGCTTTTTATAAGGATTGAAATTATATATCATTAGAGGGATTTGAGCAGAGGATGTTGTGAACAAAGAAATATGCTCTAGTTTTATAAAAGCATGCAGAGAAATACTTTATATCAGTTCACACCATCCTCTGCTCAAATCTGTATCTTGGCAGAAGTATTATGGACAGGATGGGAACATAGAAACCAGTTAGTTTAGCAATCCTCAACATTTTGGCACCAGGGACTGGTTTCCTGAAAGACTTTGTTCCACAGACCAGTGGAGAAGGGATGGTTTCAGTATGATTCAAGCATATTACATTTATTTTGCACTTTATTTCTAATCTGGGCTTCCCTGATAGCTCAGTTGGTAAAGAATCCACCAGCAATGCAGGAGACCCTTGTTCAAGTCCTGGGTCAGGAAGATCCCCTGGAGAAGGGATAGACTATCCACTCCAGTATACTTGGTCTTCTCTTGTGGCTCAGCTGGTAAAGAATCCACCTGCAATGAGGGAGACCTGTGTTTGATCCCTGGGTTGGGAAGATCCCCTGGAGAAGGGAAAGACTACCCACTCCAGTATTCTGGCCTGGAGAATTCTATGGACTACAGTCCATGGGGTGGCAAAGAGTTGGACACAACTGAGTGACTTTCACTTTCTTTCACTTTTCATTTCTAATCTAATGCTGCCACTGATATGACAGAAGGTACGGGGTCCTAGAGATTGGAGACTCCTGAGTTAGGTGCTCATTATTCTTATCTAGTTAAAAAATAACTGCAGCTGAGGCCAGAGATATAACATTGGGGGATATTGAGAAATGGTCAGATTCTGGACATATTTTAAAAATAGAGCCAGGACATTTACTGATGAATTGGATGTGGAATTTCAGCAAAATAGCAATCATAGAAATATATTAGGTTTTTGTCTAAATAATTCAAAGTCCACTGTGGAAAACATTATGAAGATTCCTTAAGAATTTAGAATAGTATGACCCAGCTATTTCCTTCTGGCTATTTAACCTACAAACATAAAAACAATAATTCAAAGAGATATATGCGCTCCTATGTTAATTGAAGTATTATTTACAATAGCCATGATATGGAAATAACCTGTGTCCACTCATGCATGAATGAATAAAGAAGATGTAGTGTATACACACACACACATACACAATGAAGTACTACTAAACCATAAAAAAGAATGAAATCCTATCATTTGTGGCATCATGGGTAGACCTTGAGATTTTATACTATGTCAGATAGAGTAAGACAAATATGATTTCATGTATACATGAAATCTGAAAATAAAATAGTTGTAGCTGAGGTCAAAAAAATGAATAAAATACAGTGAAAACAAGCTTATAGATATTCATAGATACAGGGAACAGATGAGTGGCTACCAGAGGGGACACGGTTAGGAGGTGGGTAAAGTAGGCAAAAGGAGTCAACTATATGGTGATGGATGCTAACTATAGATGAATTGTGGTAGTGATCACTCTTGTGTGTATACAGCTATTCAACTAGAGTTCTGTATGCCCAAAATTTATTTGAAAAAGAGTGATGATCAACAAATGAAAAACATATCATCATTATTACAGGGGTTTGCCTTGATTTGGTCATAATAAGCTCAGGGATAAGATCATGTGAGTATGTGACTAAAGGCAAGATAATTGGAAGGTAGATTAAGGAAATGAGGAGCCTGGGGGTTATCTGGATCAACAACATGTGCACTGAAGTCACCAAGAATTAAGACTGGAGTAGTGTGGATAGAGCAATAGTGAGCTAAGATCAGACATCTTTGGAACACACAGGTTGAATAATTGGGATGTGAAAATGATAGTAACAAATGAAGAGTTGTTGGTGACCTACTCAATGGTTGTGAGATTAAAATCTGGGTGTTTTTAAAAGACAGCGTGTAGAATTTTATAAAAACAGCTAAGAGGGGCAAAAGGATCACTAGCCCACCTCCCAGCCCAGCAATCACAACAGTGCCTTCTACCTTCCTGGAGGACTGTGAAGGAAACATTGTTCTCAGGAGGAAGCCAGGTGATTTTTGTTTGTTTGTTTTTGTTGTTGTTGTTTTAACACAAGAAAATAATAGAAAGTTTCAAAGAGGAGGCTTAGAAAATAGAATATTTTGCTGGTGACAGTCTTTGAATTCCATAGGGCATAGATGAAGAATTTCTGGAATTGAGGAGAGATATGATAAGGATATAAATCGGGAAGTGCTCAGAGCTTTATGTAGATTAGTTTATCTGGGTTTTTCTGGTTTCTAAAGCTGAATGTATAATGAGGGGGGGGGGAAGGATGTAATGAGATGTTTTTCTGAGTAGATTCAATGTTGAGAGTGGAACTTATACTGACAATTGAGGGGTAGGAATTGTGGATGTGTAGGCTCCCTCTTCGGAGAAGACAACGAACGGCAACCCTCTCCAGTGTTCTTGCCTGGAGAATCCCAGGGACGGGGGAGCCCGGTGGGCTGCCGTCTATGGGGTCGCACAGAGTCGGACATGACTGAAGCGACTTAGCAGCAGTAGCAGGCTCCCTCTTCATTCCTGTTAGTGGAAACAAGTTGCTCTGAGGAAAGCTGTGTGTGGATATCTTGCTTGATCACAAGTGATACAAGTATTAATAAAAGGTTTGAAGAGAAAAACTGTTATTTCTAGAATGTGAGGCCTAATTATGACCTAGACTAGCCCATGGCCAGATCTTTTGTCCTCTTACCTTAAATATCTCCATTTCACACTTGGGACTCTTACCTTGTAGAATTTATGCTGATAACTCTCAAGGTTATATACTCAGTCCTGACCTACTTTAGACTTTTTATCAAGCTATTCACTGGACATCTTTGCTTGAATGTCTAAGATATTTCAAACTTCACTTGTCCAGAACAGAGTTTCAGATGTTCCTTTCAAATTCTTCTCTTTCCACCATCTCCTAAAGAGGACCATCCAGGCCACATTTCAAGACAGAAAATTGGGATCATCCTTGTTCTCTCCTTCATTTCATCCTGATGTGTTAGCATGCCCTCTTGAGTACCTATCAACCTGAGATCATTCTCCTTGGTGGTCATCTAAACTGTAATCTAAGCAGTCTTTATTTCCACCCTGCCCCCAGACTGATTTAGCATCCTTATAGCTAATCTGATCTTGCCCCTAGAGCATCCATTTCCTATCAAGGAGACAGGCTGATGTTTTAAAAAATGTAAGTGATTTATTGCTCTATTCCCTGTTCCCACAACTACTGCCACCATCAACACACATTCTTCAAAGGCTTAAGATCACTTTGAGAATGCAGCTGAGTTCCTTACCCCACTCTATGTGTCCCTGTGTGATCCAGTCCCTGCCTCTCTCTCCAGTGTCGCTTCCTGCCCCTCTCTCCTGCTCATTATGCTTCGGCCACATTGATCTTTGCTCTGTTCTTTGTAACTGAAGCTTGTTACTTTCCTAAGGTCATCCACAAGCTGTTTCTCTGCAGGAAATGCTCTTCCCTTTGTTCTCACCATGAATAACTCTTTCTTACATTTTTTTTTCCCTCCACTAATCACTCTTCCAGGAAAGTTTTTTTTTCCCGCCTTGAATGTTCAATTTCACTAGAAAACTTGCCACATCCATCACTTCAGCCTGTTTTAACCCTCTGAAACATAGCTAATATTACCTGACATTGTCATTCCCAGAGAAGTTTTCAGCTGTGTTCACTGATCTTAGTTCCAACAAATGAAAAATAACCTAGTTACTGCTCAGTGTATATTCATTGAACCAATCAGCAAATGACTGAATGACTGATGAATGGCCATCAGGCCTGGCCACCTCTCTCCTGTCATTTTAACCCATCCTCACTCTAGCCCCACTGAGCTTCCTGTCAATGTTAAGGTGTTAACTGTCTTCTGTATCAGGCCCTATTTCACATGCTTTTCTGTCTTGTAACACTTTCTTCCTATATTTCTTCCTTACCCTAGTTAACCTCTGTTTATACCTCAGATTCTAGCTCAAATCTCTCTTCTCTGGGGAAATCTTGTCTGTACTTTATAATGAGGGATGTATTTCATTTTAAAGTTTCAAAACAGCATGCACATTATTTTAAAGGACTTAGCCATTGTTTTTCAGTTTTATTGTCATATTTCTCCTTGACAAAACTGTAAGCTCCTTAAGAGTTAGGACAGTATCTGTTTTTGCACTTTCTTCCATCTTCATCCACTAGGCAAGTGTGTGGTCTTGCTCAGAATTATTAATTCACTCTCTTTATCTCATTTAATTGTCTAAATACAAGTGAAAGTTTTAAATCCCATAAAAGCAATCAATAAATACTTTGTCAGCCAAAGCCTACCTATTTCCCTCTACAACCTGTGACTGAGCTAAGTCAACAATTAGGGCATTTTGAGCTCTAATGGACCATGGATAACAATTGCTTGGTTTAGTTATCAGCTCCCACAAAGACAAGTGGCGGGCAAACAGTAATTAAATGGTATAGCTGTACCAACAGTCCAGTAATCCTTGTCCACACCTGGGTGCTTCCTATAATAGCTGATAGTAAGATGCTGGAAGTAATAAGTGGGACTGCCTTGCATGTTGAGGGCTCTGAGTTCATTCTGGTGGCAGGCCAAGAATTTGTAAAGCATATGATTTTTACTCCTTACACCGTGTCTTCAGTTGCCAGCAAGGCAGGTCAAATATTTCTATTTAATCCCCTTATTCTATCCTTTGTTTCTTGTTCAAAATTGTATTTTAAAGAAAACTCAGATTAGAATAAAAATGGGAACTCTACCTCTTTTCCAGATCATGGTATCTAGCAGTTTGTAGTTCTACTCCATTCTGGTAGATGTGTTTCTCTTAATGAAATGTGATCATTAATAGCAAGTCAGTATTTTAAAATATCAGTAGATTTAAATAAATAATGTTTGACCCAGTATTTTCCACCACTTTGATTTTCTTTAAATCCTTGAAGGCCAGGAGAATAAAAACTGGGGCCAACCTACTATATGCACTGAAGAGCTCTGGAGACTTGTTTAGGAATTCTGAGTTACAAAAGCTCTGTTTGGCAGCAGGAAATGGGTTTGAAATTGATCAATAACTACTTTATTTTGAAATAAGAATATTTTTTTTTGTTTTGTCTCACCTCAAAACAAAATAATGTCTATAAAAGGAGAACTCCACCAAATGCCAAGTTTTTGGTGCACCCAGCACATGCCAACCACTATTCTAGGCACTTGCCATGTGTTACCTCACTTCATCTTCACAACCACTAAATATATTTGTATTTTTCTTATAACATATTTGAAGTTCAGAGAAAAATAAATCTCTTGCCAAAATACGTGCCAAAAGTGAAATTGAAACTCATCTCAGTTTTTCTACATTATGTCAAAAGAAAAAAAGTTAAAAATACTAAGATTAAACAGTGACCTTTGCTAACATAATTAACATCTGTGAACAAGGAGAACAAGCAAACATGATAAGCACACAGGAGAATCAGGGGATTTATTTCCAAGACACTGAGTATACATGTGTCACATAATTCCAATTTAGCAGTTACAATGGTCAGAGAAGAGTTACTGATTTCTTTATTTTGCAGTTCAAGAGCATTTGTGGAATAAAATAGTGTATGTTTTGTGAAGTTTGTAAACACCCTGCTGTTGTTTATGGGAACACCTTCACAGTTGATTTCTTCAGTTTCATCCATCTGTATCTAGATAATATTTGACATAGGACTTATGGCCAGGTATTGGGCTACAGTCTGCTTATAGCTGACTGATATAATTCCTGCCAAAGACAAACCCTCAGGATAAATGACAGTAAACAATAGTAATAGAGTTTATCATTCAGCATGTATTTTGCTTGTTGGTTTGATGATTCAGATGAAATGAGACAATTCTCAGCTTCTGTGTTCTATATTCTCCTCATAACTAGTTTTACTTGCAAACAAAGTATAATCTCAAACCTGGATAAATCCTAAGACCAGCACTGATCTGAGATAAGATAACATTATGTAGCGTTGTCATCTTTAAAATTTCAAATATTACCATATTAGATGTTACATCTCTACAATGCATTCAGTAAGCAGTTGAATTGTTTTTGGAATTATTATGCAAAAGTATAACTGATGGTTTTAGTGGAATAATTGAACTTTAAGTGAAGCATTAAGAAAGGTAAAGACTTTAAAATTTGCATATATTTGAGTCTCAGAAGCACTTAAGAGTACAGCACAATTCTGTTCATGCCCTTTGGTTATTATTTATTTCAACTTAAAGACTACAAATATTCAAATATATTATACAGTTTTAGGAATTAAAGAAGGTACTTATGGGCATAGAAATTGACAAACAGAGTGGTAACACAAAATAGAAAATCTGAAACAAATAAAAAACAGACAAGAATCTAATTTGTGATAATTTTTTAAAAATATATGGAGAGCCCTTATAAATCAATAAGAAAAAGATGAACACTTACATAGAAAAATGCCAGTGGACATCAGTATATATTTATAACATTTATATATAACATTAATAACATTATATATAACATATATAACATTAATAATGTGGAAAATAATCAACCCAATTAAAAATTGAATATATGCAAATTAAACTGATTGAATAATATTTTTTACTTGTACAACTCCGTATAGATTTATAAACCTATAATAGTTATTTAGAAAGCTATATGTAAATGGATACTTTCATGTCCTATCAGTGATAATATAATTCAGTACAAATTTGAAGTTTAATTTGGAGTAACTATCAAAATCCTTAACACAAGTTTAATATACGACACAACATTTTAGTTGATCCATGTTCAACCCTGAAACCTGAACAGACTCTAAGATAGGGAATAAGGTTAGGATATCTACTCATACCCATTTTAGTCAACATCATACTGGAAGCTCTACTCATTGCAATTGGCAAGAAGCAATAAGTTAAAAGGCCTATAGTTTGTGAAGAAAAAATAAAATGGCCCCTATTGTAGATGGTATGATTACCTGTAAGAAATCCCAAGGTATCTACAAAATACTCCTGCTGCTGCTAAGTTGCTTCAGTTGTGTCCGCCTCTGTGCAATGCCATAGACCGCAGCCCACCAGGCTCCCGCATCCCTGGGATTCTCCAGGCAAGAATACTGGAGTGGGTTGCCATTTCCTTCTCCAGTGCATGAAAGTGAAAAGAGAAAGTGAAGTCACTCAGTCGTGCCCTACTCTTAGCGACTCCATGGATTGCAGCCCACCAGGCTCCTCTGTTCATGGGATTTTCCAGGCAAGAGTACTGCAATAGGCTGCCATTGCCTTCTCCACAAAATACTCCTAGAACTAATAAATTAATTCAGAATAAAGATCACTAAAAATTATTCACAATCTATATACTAACAACGAATATGAAAAAAATTAAGAACATAATACCATTTACAATTTCTCCAAGGAAATTAAATTCTTGGTTATTCATGTATCAAAACATATATCAAATCTGTATGCTTAAAATTAGAAAGCATTTACAAAAAATAACAATGGGGTGGGAGGTGGGGGGTGGGGTTCAAGATTGGGAACTCATGTACACCTGAGATGAAAAAAAAATAATAATAATAACAAACCTAAAGAAATGGAGAGATGTGTTCATGGATTGCAAAAATCAACATAAAGTTGTAAATTCTCGCCAAACTCACCTAGAGGTTTAATACACTATCAAAATCTTAGCAAGTTTTTAAAATATATTTTAGAATAAGTGTGTCTATATTTATGTAAAAGGATGTAGAAGAGCTAAACAAGAACAATAAAATGGAAGGAATTAGTTAACCCAATATTTCAGATTATTCCATAGCTATCGTAAACTAGATATTGTGCTGTGGTATTGATGAAGATATAGACATAGAGATGAATGGAACAAAATAAAGAGCCTAGAAATGGAACCACACAAATATCCACAACCCATGTTTTATATCTCAAAATATTCTTTCAAATACAAAATGCACAATGTCCTTTTAGCATACATACCCTAGGATTAATTTTTTTTTTTAATTTGCTACTTTAAGCTGTCATTGTAAATATGGAACCTATCAAACTTTAGAGTCAAGAGTATATTCAGTTGTTTACTAGTGTTAACTGAGTGAATTTATTCTATTAATTATACCTAGTTTTCTCTTCTGAGAATATTTTGTCCTGATTGACTAGGGTTATGTTGATGTGACATTAAAATTGAAAAAGAAAAAAAGATTGTGCTAATTCTAATGTAAATCTCCTTAGAACTCAACAATAGAAACCAAGGTTACAAAAAGATACACAGATATACACCCAGCCAACACACACACATATGCACAAATCAGCAATGAATTTAAATCATTAATACATGACATATGAAACAGAATAACTAAGTGAATTCTTAAAATTCCAAACTCTCAAACAAATATATGAATAAAAAATCAAGATTAGTGTTTATAAAAGCAATTTTGCAATGTTCAAAAAAGGGCTAATATACTACAGTTATACAGTATACAAATTATACAATGTTATGTCTCAGTACCAAAGGGAATTTGAATAATCATTTTTTTGGGTAAATGGAATAAATAATTCACTGATTATTTTTATGAGTATGTTAACAAAATGTTAACAATTGTCAAATCCCTTTTATAATGATTGTTGTAGGATAAAGCGATGTTGTCTTCTTACCAGAAGGTCACAGTTCATCCCCAGTGTATTACTGTTCTTATCAATGCATACAAAACTTATAGAGCTAGCAAGCACTCAGCAGAGAATTTACACGTGAAAATTTAGAGTAACAGTCCACTAAATCATGGCAGAAATCTGTAAAGATATTGAATGACTGAAAGTATTAATTTGCCTCTATCACTTCAGTTCAGTCGCTCAGTCGTGTCCAACTCTTTGTGACCCCATGAATCGCAGCACGCCAGGCCTCCTTGTCCGTCACCAACTCCCGGAGTTCACTCAGACTCACGCCGATTGAGTCTGTGATGCCATCCAGCCATCTCATCCCTGGTCGTCCCCTTCTCCTCCTNCTATTGTAAATATTGCAGCTGCGAACATAGAGGTGCATGTATCATTTAGAATTATAATTTTGTCTGTGTATATGCCAGGAATAGGTTTGCTGGATCATGTGGCAATTCTATTTTTAGGTTTCTTGAAGAGCCTTCATACCTTTTTTCTATAGTGGCTGCACCAAGTTCCATTCTCACCAACAGTGTAAGAAGGTTCTCTTTCCTCTTCATCCTCTCTAGCATTTATTATCTGTAGACATTTTAATGATGTCCATTCTGACTGGGTGAGGTGGTACCTTGTTGTTCTGACATGCATTTCTCTAATAATTAGCAGAAACGAGCATCTTTTCATGTATAGCAACTTATTTCACTTGCTCATAAAGATAAGGCATTGCTGACATTTTTAAATATTGTGTTATTCTTTCTCTAATGTCTTTTTCAGTATACAGATAGTTCTTACATTTAATGCTATTAGTGAATTCTTTGCAGCTGCTAAAGCATCATACCCTATAGACACCCTAAGGCCTTTCTACTGTGAATACTTTAGTTCTAAAAGATCATTTTCCATAATAACATTTTTAGCTATTTCANTTTAAATATTGTGTTATTCTTTCTCTAATGTCTTTTTCAGTATACAGATAGTTCTTACATTTAATGCTATTAGTGAATTCTTTGCAGCTGCTAAAGCATCATACCCTATAGACACCCTAAGGCCTTTCTACTGTGAATACTTTAGTTCTAAAAGATCATTTTCCATAATAACATTTTTAGCTATTTCAATGCTAGAAAGTACTCCAAAGACTAACTTTCATTTTACAAATGACAGACTTGGCCTTAGAAAAATAAACTTGCCTAATGTCATACGGATAATAAATTAGTGTTGGGTTTGGGACTAGTATTGAAATGTATTGTCTTACATCCTACTGTTCATTCTATTATACCTGGATTTTCAAAGCATTCTAGACAAAGTTTGACATACATTTCTAAACTCAGTCTTTCTTTGGTTTTACATTGTGGGGTTTTCAGAGATGCTCAATACTAGTTGTTTAGAAACACTTGGGGACCTAGGAAAAGTATAAGTTTGTGTTTCTGCCTTTTACTAGTTTGACCTTGCCAGCAGAGATTTTTAGGGCTTAGATTTTATTCTAAATTAAATGGGAAGGCATGGAAGGTTAATGCAGGTAATTAATATATTTGTCATTAGCCTTTGAGGACATGACTGCTTAATAAAGAGGAAGAAGTCTCTTAATGCACTGCACTTCAGTGAATGTACATATATATTTAAGTATCTGAGTTCCAGGAAGTTCTAAGTTGCTATGAATTAATTTAAAAATAATTATGTAGAGATTAGTTAGAGATTGTATGTGAGTGAGGTTGCAGAGGAGACCTGAGGACAATAGCTATTGGTAAAATGTACCCACTCCTAGGGCCAACCTGTGAATATCCAAGAAGATAATAATCCAGTTTGGTCACCTAAAGTGTCTTCACTCTAGAAAAGCAAGATGTATGTACACAGACTATTTTAATATATATACTATACAAAAATATCTATATTAACTGTTATCACAGTGGCAGAGATTACAAAATGGTGGTACTAATGTGAGTGACCTATTTAAAATATACTTTAAGAAATTATCAGCTTCTGGGTGACAGATTGAACAGTAAAATTGATGTATATAAATGTGTTAACAGTAGATATACGTTATATAAAACTTGGATAACTATAAGAATAAGGTTTAGAAAGACTAATAAAAATTGAAACAAAAAGTAATACTTTTTATATTAGCATTCCCCAAACTGAAATACTTATTCATAGATCAAATAAAATATGTACAAGCTCTATTAGAAAATGATATTACTACTCTGATGAAAGAAATCAAAGGATAACTAAATAAATGCAAAGATAGTCTATGTTTATGAATAGAAAGCCTCAGCATTGTCAAGATGTCAGTTTTTTCCAGCTTGTTCTACAGATTCAATTAAATTGTAGTCAAAATCCAACAAAGTATTTTTTGAGTATCAACAGGTTGCTTCTAAAGTTTATATGGAAAGGCAGAAGACCCAGAACAACCAATACACTCTTAAGGAGAACAGAAGTCAGAGAACTGGCACTACTTGTCTTCAAGATTTATCGAAAAGCAAGATTAATCAAGGCTGTGTGTGTGGTATTGTGAAAGAATAGACAAATATATCAGTGAAACTTGCCAGGTTCCGCTAGTGGTAAATAATATGCCTGGCAATACAGGAGACACAAGAGATACAGTTTCAATCCCTGGGTTGGGAAGATACCTTGGAGAAGGAAATGGCAACTCACTCAAATGTTCTTGCCTGGAAAATTCCATGGACAGAGGAGCCTGGCAGTCCATGGGGCCGCAAAGGGTCAGACATGACTGAGCAAAACCACAAATCAATGGAACAGAGTCAAGAGTTCAGAAATATATATAGTCAATTGATATTTGATAAGGGAGCAAAGGTAATACCTACAGAGAAGTTCATCTTTTCAACACATGGCACTAGTATAATTGAGGAACATACGCAAAAATGTTGCTTCTAGACACAGACCTTACACTACTCACAATAATTGACTCAAGATGAATTGCAGACCTAAGTGTAATTTAAATACAATACCAAAGGCACAGCTCATGAAAGAAATAACTAATAGGCTGGATTTCATTACATTTAAATTTTCTTCTATGCAAAAGACAATGTTATTATAGAATGAACTTTGGCCACCTGATGTGAAGAGTTGACTCGTTAGATACTAGGAAAGATTGAAGGTAGGAGGAAAAGGGGATGACAGGATGAGACAGTTGGGTGGCATCACTGACTCAATGGATGAGTTTGAACAAGGTCTGGGAGATGGTGAAGGACAGGGAAACCTGGCGTGCTGCACATCATGGGGTCTCAAAGAGTTGCAATGACTGAGTGACTGAACAACAATATAGAATGAACTGCTGTTGCTTTTTAACGAACTCTTGGGGACCCCATGGACTGTAACCCACAACGCTCCTCTGTCCATGGGATTTTTCAGGCAAGAATACTGGGGTGGGTTGCCATTTCCTTTTCCAGAGGATCTTCCCAGTCTAACCTGTGTCTTGTGTGTCTCTTGCATTGCAGGCAGATTCTTTACCCACTGAGCTATTGGGGAGGCTTCATAGAATGAGACAAGCCACAAGCTGGGAGAAAATATTTGAAAAATTTGATAATCTTATATAAAATATACAAATAACTCATTTAAAATATATGAAGAACTCATTAGTGAAAAAAAAAAAAGGAAAATTAACCAAAGACCTTAACAGACACTTCATGGAAGAAGATATTCAAATGTCAAGGCAGATGCAGATTTCATAAACATGTGAAAGAATCTACGTCATAAGTAGATCCTTTACATCATAAGTCATCATGGAAATGCAAATTAAAACAAAAATGAAATATCGCTACCCAACTGGTTGAATGACCAGAATTCAAACACTGACAACACCAAAAGCATTTGAGGGTCTGGAGCAACAGAAAATCTTACTCTTGAAAAAACATAGAGGTACCTTAAAAGAATATTACCATGCCCCCCACCCCCCCAAAAAGGCAATCTGAAAAGGCTACACATTGCATAATTCCAACTATGATATTCTTAAAAAGATAAAACTACAGTAAAAGGTTTAACATGGTAAAACCTTTAACATGGTAATAAGGTTAAGGAGGAGGGAGAGATGAATAGGGAGAACATAGAGAAATCATAGGTTAGTGAAACTATTATGTATGATGCACTAATGGTGTCATTATATATTTGTCCATATACAAAATTTACAAGCGTGAACCCTAAGATAAATTATGGGCTTCGGGTGATAATGATATGTCAGTGTACATTTATCAGTTTTAACAAATGCCCCACTCTGATGTGAAATATTAATAGTGGGTGAGGTGTTGGAGAAGACTCTTAAGAGTCCCTTGGACTGCAAGGAGATCCAACAAGTCCATCCTAAAGGAGATCAGACCTGGATATTCATTGGAAGGACTGATGCTGAAGCTGAAACTGCAATACTTTGGCCACCTCATGTGAAGAGTTGACTCATTGGAAAAGACCCTGATGCTGGGAGGGATTGGGGACAGGAGGAGAAGGGGATGACAGAGGATGAGATGGCTGGATGGCATCACCGACTCAATGGACGTGAGTTTGGGAGAACTCTGGGAGTTGGTGATGGACAGGGAGGCCTGGCATGCTGTGATTCATGGGGTCGCAAAGAGTCAGACATGACTGAGTGACTCAACTGAACTGAGGCTGTGAATATATCAGGGCAGGAGGTTTATGGATACTCCCTGCATTTTCAGTCAGTTTTCCTGTGAACTTAAAACTGATCAAAAAAAAAGAATAATAAAGTCTATAAAAATCACATTGTGCATTTTTATATTCAAATGATAATTTTATACCTTGCACAAGAATAAAATAAAAATGAAAATATATTAAACTCTCTTGATATGCCAAGAAATTGACTAAGTACTTTAATGACAATTTTATTATATTTTGAATGCTTATGATATGAAAGGCAGGGGTTTATTTGAAGGTGGGACTTGTTATTAAGTGAAGCTGAAGGTAAAATCTACAAAGTGTATTACTGCATGATTAGAACACTAAGTTTTGTGTGAAAAGATGTGTCAAGTTCAATAGAGAACAAAACAGTACCCTCATCCTCCCATTTTTACCAGATGAGGTGCTCATATTATTTTGCTGGTCATGCCTTACCTGTGCATCTCAGGGAAAAGACTGTAGTGCCAATATTGTAGACAAAACAATAGTCATAAAAACTAAGTATATAAACTTAGTATACTAAGTCAAGTGTAAAAGCAGTCTTATTAGTGGGAAAATACTTCCCAGGTGGTGCTAGTGGTAAAGAACCTGCCTGCCAATGCAGCGGATTCAAGACACCCGGGTTCAATCCCTGGGTTGGAAAGATCCCTGGAGGAGGGCATGGCAACCCACTACTCCAGTATTCTTGCTTCGAAAAGTCCCATGGACAGAGGAGCCTGGTTGGCTATAGTCCTTGCGGTTACATGACTGAACACTTAGCAAGAGTGGGAAAATAAATCATCTGCTTGGTATCAGGTCATCTGAATTGGAATGTGAAAATTTTCATAAAGATTTTTGGAAAAGCCTGATGCCTGGCACTTCAGGACCTTTAGTCACGTGGAATGCACAACTATTACTAGTATACAATCCCCTGGGTAGTGAGGAGCGAGGACTCCCATCCCAGAGAGAATTTGATTGGTCAATGAAAAGTGGTTTATTTTCCAGGGTAATTTTTACATAGTACTGTGTGTTGCACAGAGTTTAATCCTATATCTTTGGGCATAATTATGTATTGAATATATCTAAAATAGGAATAATAAGAAGATATTTGCAAGCCTACTTTCCCCTTATATCTGAAAAGATTGGCATTCAAGTATACAAAACCTGTACAATCTGTTTTTGATACACAATATCTCAAATAATATTTTTCTCGGGAGCCCTTCCTGTAAAATTTACTAGAAAACAAGGGTTGGGTAACAAAAATGCCTACAGACATCAACATAATTAGTGCAGGTGAGTATTAAATATATAATTACATTTGTAGAACTAAGAATGAGTCTTTAAAGGAAAAGAATATGGCATATAATGATTATCCAGTCTGACAATGGGGAGAAATTAGGAATGATTCATGCAAAATAATTTCAAACTGTCTCTAATCATCATATTTGGTTGGGATAGCATTAGTTTTATGAGTCTAGGGCTATTGTATCACAAATAAACTAGTTATGAAATATTTCAATATTATTATTCCTCTTAAGAATCAGGATTTGCTATGTAGCAGAAACAATATTCAGCTATAACATATAAGAGGTTTTGTTGAAATATTTCAGTTTTAAAATTAAAATTGGAGTTATCAATATGATTTCTCAATGTATTTAATTTTGTGCAGTTAGGAATTCTAGAAACAATTCCCAGTAAGCATCCCTAGTGCCAATATTGTAGACAAAACAATATTTCCCATTGAAAAAGCCAGAGCTTCCTGAAAAATGGGCTAATCACAAAATTGGGTCAGAAATAATCTGGCATTCCAAATAGGAAGGGCTGTGAGAAACTTCAGACAGTAAAGAATCTGCCGGCAATGCTGGAGACCAGAGTTTGACCCCTGGGTAAGGAAGATGGCCTGGAGAAGAAAATGGCAGCCCACTCCAGTATTCTTGCCTGGAGAATTCCATGGACAAAAGGAGCCTGGTAAGCTACAATCCATGGGTTCGCAAAGAGTCAGACACAACTGAGCAACTAACAAGATAAAATAAGATAACATCAGAAACTTATTTGGGTCATGTCAAAGAAGGCTTCAATAAGGGTAAAAATTGCAGTGTGCTTAAATCCATGAGTTCATACTATTGCAGAAAAATTAGTTACTGGCAACCTCAGGATGATACAGTATAAACTAGTTACATAAAAGAGTGAAGCTTGTCTTTACGTTACTATTAACTGAGTAATCAAATAGTAGACTAGAGAAGACATTTTCTTATAAATTTATTCTAGCTGTTGAATGAAAACAAAATGAGATAATTTGAATATTAACATTTTAGAACTCTTTACGATTTAGTGTAGGTATTAAGCATCAGTGAATGTTAATGTTCAAAATGTATAAAAATTAATTATATTAATTATGTACTTCCTGATGAAAGAACACATCACTACTATGGCCTTGGCAAGGGAATCAAATTGGAGGCTGATCAAACATCTGGATCCAGTTGTCAGTTTCTGGAAAATGTAGATGAAAAATTCTATAGGTTCAGTCCTCCAGGTTCTTCAAAAGATTTATTGGAATGAAAAGAAAGGAGAAAGAGCAGCCCTGTAGATTAAGAGAGACTTAAAAACTGATGGATGCTTAGGTAATTTCCATGTCTTGGCTATTGTAAATAATGCTGCTATGAACATTGGGGTGCATGTATCTTTTCAAATTAGCATTTCCATTTTCTTCAGGTATATACGCAGGAGTTGAATTTCTGGATTATATGGTAGTTCTAGTTTTATTAGGAAATATTGTATGGTTTTTCATAGTGGCTGCATCAATTTACATTCCCTACTAACAGTGTATTAGTGTTCCTACATGTCAATTAGACAAGAATTTAAAGAAAAAAAAACAACTAAGGAATACATGAAAAAAATAAGTTCTCTAGCTATGCTTTGGCATTTAGTAAAAGGAAAGCATGATATGAAAGAGAGATTTAAATGTAATATAAAGTTTTAAAAAGTGGACATATATTCTTGGGTAATAAAATTAGAGTGAAAGCAAGGAAGTGAATATTATAGGCACTTCTGAGGGGAGAAGAGTCATGATTAAGATGGGAAAATGGAAGAACTTGTGGGATTATTATTCAATTCCATTTCTTGACCTAGGTGACGGTTAAAAGATCATTTACTATATCGCATGCATGCTGCTCAGTTGCATCTGATTTTTTTGCAGGCTGACTCTTTGTAGCCTGCAGGACTCTTCTGTCCATTGGATTCTCCAGGCTAGAGTACTGAAGTGGGTAGCCACTTCCTTCTCCAGGGGATCTTCCCAACCTAGGGACTGAACCCACATCTCCCGCATCTCCTTGCATTGCAGGTGGAGTCCTAACCTCCGAGCCACCTAAATTCACTATTTTCTACATTCCTTTTTTGTATTATATTATATTGTTTTATTTTACAATAAAGTGTTCAAAAAGGCTTTGCAAAAAGTAGCAGTTAAATATATAAGCTATTTAGTTCTTTTTGAATAAAATTATTCAGGTAACAATGTCTGAAAAAGAATACCTTAAATCGAATGTTTTTCAGTGAGGGGAGAGTGAAAGAAAACTATCGATTGATTATATAATTATATACTTCTTTTATGTTTGAATCAGTTCTTTAAATCAGATGTACATATTGTATAATTTCAAGAAAGCCAGTTGTGCTATTTGAAACGCTGAGATTTATAATATAAAGAAAAAATGCCCATAGATATCAATCAAATGATCAAGGACCCCACCCTCAGCTGTGTATATTGGTTACTTTATCTCTAATTATATTGACTAGTTACAACTAACCTGAAATACTCAGATCAAATATCGATCTGGTATTGTTTAGTCAGTAAGTCGTGTTGACTGACTCTTTGCAACCCCGTGAACTCCAGCTCAGCAGGCCCATTTATTCATGGAATTTCCCAGGCAAGAATACTGGAGTGGGTTGCTATTTCCTCCTCCAGAGGATCTTCTCGACCCAGGAACTGAAGCCATATTTCTTCTGTCTCCTACATTGCTGGTGTATTCTTTACAGTTAAGCCACCAAGGAAGGCCTTTCTGCTTAATTTTACATATTTTGGAACAAGCAGAGGAAAGCAAATAGTTCTATTTAAAGATCATGATTTTAGAGACATAATAATCTAGAAGTTAAATTCTGAACTTCAACTTGTGTATAAAATTTTAATTGTATTGGTGGTGTTGGTTTAGTCGCTAAGCTGTGTCCGACTCTTGTGACCCCATGGACTAGCCTGCCAGGCCCCTCTGTCCATGGGATTCTCGAGGCAAGAATACTGGAGTGGATTGCCATTTCCTTCTCCAGGGCCTCTTCCCAACTCAGGAATTGAACCCAAATCTCCTGCATTGCAGGCAGATTCTTTACTAACTGAGCTAATTATTATTAAATATTAGTTCCAGCAAAGGGAAATACATAATAACACTATAATAGCTCAATCATCAAGCTTAATGTTAAGGACTCAAGAAAGAATGTGCCTATATAAGTTGAAAAATTCATTTCCATGTTGAGAAAATATGAATATTATTGCACCTAAGTTACTTCCAAACAGAGCTATTTTATATTCTCTTTTTAAAATGCAGTTAAAAATTTTTTTGTCTTGACCAACTCTTGTTCTTCTAAAAGGAGATAAATTATATTTTTAGCTGTTACAATTTGTCAAATATTAGTAAAAAATACATAGGTGCAGACTTACATTTGAGAATGCCATTTTTAAATAATGCATTCCAATTTTAAAACAGTTCTTCCTTGATTTCAAGTGGCAAATACACAGGAACTCTATGTCTTACTGAGATTTTTTTCAATATTAACTAGCACTGAATACACCATTGCAAGAATTAATATAGCTTCCCTAAAAAAAGAAAATATTACTGACTGCATCAGCAATACAAATGGAATGTTCTCATAATGGGTTTCTACTAACCCATTGTTAGTAGAAAGGGAAAATATAATTCTAATATAGATTCACAAAGTGTGGATTTAATTTGTACATTGCAATTCAATTTTGATACTATGATGACAAAGAGAGGCCAACAACTTACAAGCATCCTTCAGAAGATACCAAGCCTGAAAGTGAAGTTGCTCAGTCATGTCCGACTCTTTGCGATCCCGCGGACTGTAGCCTATCAGGCTCCTCTGTCCATGGGATTTTCCAGGCAAGAGTGCTGGAGTGGATTGCCATTTCCTTCTCCAGGGGATCTTCCCGACTCAGGAATCGAACCCGGGTCTCCCGCATTGCAGGCAGACGCTTTACCATCTGAGCCACCAAGGAAGCCTTACCAAGCGTTGGTTTTTACAATATTTGAATTTAAATGTAAGTGAAATGGCATTCTACCATTTTTTTTTAAAGTTTATGTGTTATCTTTATATATAACTGGACAACAACATTATTCAAAGGGAAATCTGAAATTATGTAGCCCACTCGACTACGTTTTTTCTTCTCATACTGAGATTCAAATACACACTCTTATGATACGTAGTACAAGCTTTGGTAAATAAAATTTCAATATTAACACAGTACCTTCCCCTAAGGTAAGAGGGGTAGGGCTTCCCTAGTAACTCAGTTGGTAACGAATCTGCCTGCAATGCAGGAGACCTGGGTTCGATTCCTGGGTCATGAAGATCCCCTGGAGAAGGAAATGGCAACCCATTCCAGTACTCTTGCCTGGTGAATCCCATGGACAGAGAAGCCTGACAGGCTACAGTCCATGGGGTCGCAAGAGTCAGACACGACTTAGCCACTTAAGAGAGAGAGAGAGAGACCTTTCCCTAATGTGATTTTGAATGTTTACTGGCAACTTAAGTAAGTTGCTTTATACTAATCACACTTTAATAGGGGAATAGTGATAGCGTCTCTCTTTTGGGATCTTCTTGATCTATCCAAATGCTTATGCTCAGGAAAATCAGAGAGTTAGCTAGGCCATAAATGAATTCTAGGGCAGCCAGTGTTCAATAGGAATATAATGCCAACTACATATATAATAGATGTTTTCTAGGAGGCAAATGAAAACCTGTAAAGATAATTGGGTAAAATATATTTCAGTATAATATTGTATTTCACCCAGCTTATCCAAATACTACCCAAAATGCAGACTCAGACTTGTCACTATCGTTTACTCAGCTAACTTTAGGTTTTCCTCCTGAAGAAATCCAGTTATATCCTTCTAAGCATCCTTCAGTGACACTCTTCTGTAACTTCTCTATTGGAAATCAAATGTTATCTGGCTGTTGCCAAATTAGTATAAAATTATTCATTTCTCATCTTACTTAGCTTTTCCTTCTATTAAAAAAAGAACCTAATTTAGTGTGATGTTTCAGAACCATCCTCCAAAGAATAAAATACCATGCATGTGAAAACAAAACAAAGTCTTCTTGAAATCATACTCTAAGTTTTCTTTGGTACATGTATCTCATTCATAGCTAAGTATATTTTACCTTTGTCTTCATCCACTTCCTACTTAATCAGAAGTGGGCATTAACCAGAAATCACATGTAAAGCCTTTTAAAAATATAAATCCCTTGATATTTCTGGAGATTTTCATTTAATAATATTGATGTTCAACTAAGACTCACGACTAATGTTAATACACGGGTAGGACTGAAAAACACTAATCAAACAAAACCAACTGAACATATACTTCCACCCTCTCCATCCTCTTTTATGCCTCAGGATATTGATCCATTGTGATTCTTTCACCATAATTCAGCCAATCAGACACCTGTACACGTTTAACTGGACTTCACTTAGGACCAGAGTGCTAATATAATTCTAGCTCAAGCTTTACCACCTGGTCCCAGCCTCTTGATTTGAAAATTTTCTTATTTTTAAGCCAGAAGATAAAGAACTAAAATCTCATGCTAGGGCATGTATGGTTTCTAATGATTCAGGTTAGGGCCTTTATTATTTTTATTAAAAAATATAATACATTTTATTGAATTAAAAACTCTAATGTATTTGCTTTTGTATGTGCTTGGTATCTCTGGATTTTTAAACCATTATATACCTATGCCATTTGTATCTAATTTGTATTGGCTTAGAATTATATAAACATATTCACATTAGTATTTCAAGTTAAAAATTAATACTTTTCGCTTGGAATCACTGAGTTTAATTTTTTAATCAAAGCATTGGGTATGTATCATAACTAAAATAAATCTTTAGGACATGTAACTATTATCACATTATAACTCAAGATGTGTGCCTTGAGAATATTTTTCATGATTCATTTATAATTAATGCTTTCAAACATTTCACGTATAATGATTTAACTATCTAAGATATTGAAACCAGTCAATATAATTTTACCACATAATCTCAACTAGTTCTATGAAAATGCAAATTAAAGAGCAGAGTATTAGGCAAATCGAATTTGCATGCATATGGTGTATATACATAAAATGATTCAGAATATTGGATATCATTACCCAGTCATTATACTCATAGACCATAATAAGGAACAAGAGGAATTTGCCACATAAAAGACATTAACAAAATGGAAAATTTTACAGGCATACAATTTATATCCCAAGCTCTAACACGGACCTGAATGCGAAAATTAAAATAGCTAAGAAAAGAAAGGTAAAAGCAGCATTTCTTTCAGCATTCTGAAGAGTAACTCTATAGTGACTAAAGTTAATGAGGTTGGATATTTTCTAGACCTCTTTAAAGGATTTGAAAATACAGTATTTTTTCTATTTTAATATTGGGATAAGTCACTAAAGTGAACATGAACATGTAGTATAACAATTTAGAGGTTAAGACCAACTTTTTAAATTAGCTGAGGTTTGAATTGTGGATTTACTATTTATCTAGCATGCATTTCTTAACCTAAATTTGTGATTTTTTTTGTACCATATAGAATCTATTGCCCAAATGTTCTCAGTATAAATACTATAACCATGAAAATATTAATACAGTGTGTGCATATAGTGACTGTAAAGTATGATTATCTATTATGTTTTCTATTGAAACTAACTCACACTTTCTCTCTTTTCAAATGCTTTTTTAAGAAGTGCAGCATAAACTTAAATCTTCTCATCTTAAATGATAAATAAATACATTTACTGGGAAAAATTCACATATCAAAACATGATATATTTCATAATTGGGATATTTAGAATGCTTGTTAAATTCCACCTTTAACAGTTTTGGAAGTAGAAGTGTTAGAATACCTAATGCTAAAGTACAAAGAAATCACTTAATATTTATTATTCAGAAAGCAAATGTGGAAAAACATCCACAGCAAGTTTAAAGTGAATAGAAATGAATTTGCATTCTATCTTGGTGTCTCAAGATGTGAAACCTTAATTTCAGGTTCTGTCTTTTACTTTCTGTGAAATTTTGAACAACTCACTAAACCTCAAAGAGAAAGAATAGTCATTTATAGTTAATATCTACTTATTTAAATATCAATCCCAAGTCTCTAATATTTGTCAGATAAATCTCTGATAACCTTGAATAATCTGTCATACCACAAAGTTGAGTAGTCAAATTCAAAATATAAATTCAAAATATATATCTAAGAGATCAAACATTACACTAATATTATTAGATAAATCAATATCATGTCTTAAAAATGTAAATGAAAAACTGATTTACTCTTTTTCGATGTTCACATGAACAGTGTAGCTGGGGCCAAAAGTACTACTCATTCAGAGTTGGAACTAACAACATTAAAGTGATATCTACTATACAAAATGAAACTTTTGATAAAGAAAAATCCTGATAATGTATATGTTTACTTTACTCTGGTGCAAATATGTACTCTGTAAACATGTATACTTCTAATTCCTTAATGTTGATCCATCTTTGAGCCTGCTGCTGTATTTATTTAAAAAAATTGTAGTTACACATCTACTATATCTGTAAAGTATATATCAAATGCTTTCTTAAAATACCATCTTAAGGAAAAATTGTTAATTAAATTGCAATGATATATCAGGTTCTTTATATTAAATGTAGTTTAGATTCTCTGCCCCCATAATTGTTTTATCACTCAATGTATACATAGTTGGGGCTTCCCATGTAACATTAATGGCAAAGAACCCACCTACCAATGTAAGAGACATAAGAGATATGGGTTCAGTCCCTGGGTTGGGAAGATCCCTTGGAGGAGGGCATGGCAAACCACTCCATTATTCTTGCCTGGAGAATCCCAAGCTTTCCTGGCACCTCAGATGGTAAAGAATCTGCCTAAAACGCGGGAGACCCAGGTTCAATCCCTGGGTAGGGAAGATCCCTTGGGGAAGAAAATGGCAACCTACTCCAGTATTCTTGCCTAGAGAATCCTATGGATAGAAGAGCTTGGCAGGCTAAAATCCATGGAGTTGCAAAGAGTCAGACATGACTGAGCAACTAATATAACATAAAATATATAGCTGTGTATGCAGTTAGTGCTGCACTCAGTATGTCAGCAAATTTGGAAAACTCAGCAGTGGCCACAGGACTGGAAAAGGTCAGT